>VMDO01020418.1:0-37552 GCA_007922755.1 Pedetes capensis | reverse complement strand
CAGATGTGGGAGCATATTTCTTGATTCATTTGTTTAACTAGTACTTGCAAAACCCTAAGGACTATACAAGGGCTTCAAATTTTGAAAAATAAAACCAACTTTATGTGATCTTTGAAGCACATTCCTAATAACAATGTAGGGAAATAATGAACACTATAGATTGTAAAAGAGAAAAGGAAAGATGAAAAGTGTTTTGGAAAAAAATTTCTATCCTTTTAGGTACACTTGATACATACATAGCACAGAAAGTTAGAAGGTAAGCAATGAACAGGTGGATGTATTATACTATAATCAGTAACCTAATAGTAATTTTGAAGGTAGATATAATTTGAATATTTTGTGTAACTGTTGATGTTAGATTCTTAGCTAAGGGAATTGTTTTTTATTATTTAATTCTTGCATTGTATTATTAGCAGTTAGCCTATGTTTTGTACCTACCATATCTTCTTCTCAGGTAATCTCTTTACTGAGCATATCTACTGGAGGTGCTTTGTCAGGACCTGCGGCAACACTGATGACGTGGGCTAAACCTCTTGCATTAAAATTACATTGCATATACTGCACAAGCATACAGGTATATTTAGAATATACATACAGTTAGATACTGCTTAGCGAGAAAGACTTTGGCACCAGTATTTGAGCCTGAAGGATTTAAAAAAGCTGAGCAGAATTGTCAAAGCACAATTAAAGGTAGAGAAATTATGCTCACTTTTCTCCCTACATGTCTTTGCCAGAGAAGAAAGCTTTGGCAATAGAAACAAGCAGGAAAATGGAGACAAGCCAATTGTTACACTATACCAAAGTGAGATTGGCCATAATTTCTGTTAATAACACCCAAGAAATAAGGGTGGTAGTGGTCTATCCCCTTGTTAGCATGAGCCTTTTTTCTCCTACTCTTTCTTGACTTTTTCCCCATTGGACTTAGTGAATGATATTAGTTTTAGAATTGCTATTTCTCATCACTTCTCATACATTTGAAATATAGTATTCACAACAATTAAACAATCAGGTTCTACTATGGGTAAGACCTTAGGTAAAGGTACTCAAGGTGGATGTAATTTATTTTGATTGTAGAAAGCCACAGAAAATCACAGTGCTACTTGTATGTGGACATGGCCTCGAGCAGTGCAATAATCAGCTGGATGAGATGAAGGAGACAGAGGGGTTGTAAGATCTCAGGCAAGGAAGAAAGAAGGCCAAAGCCTCAAGCTAGACCTTGAAGATACAGAAATTATGAATGTTTAGTCTTGCATGGATATGAAGTGGCAAAGTAGAAGATGTTTGGTATGAAGGATACTATATAATCTGTGATCAAAAAATATACTGCTGCTGCATGCCATCCAACAGAAAGGCAGGGACCCTGGATACAGGAAATGGCATGAGGCATGTCAAACTTAGTTCTAGTGTGTGACAAGTACCAATTAGTTCTGTGCAGTCAGCTGGTGGAAGCTCAGAGGTGTGTTTTAAAGTGACCCTGAATAATGAGTCATCAAAAATGCTTCTGATAGGGCAATTTCTGTCAAATAAACACCACAGTATGTCCTTATCAACCTTATTCACCAGATCTGGCACTGTGCAACTTCTGGCTCTCCTCAAAGTCAAAATGACCCTGAAAAGTAAATATTCTGAATCAATCCAGGACATCGAGACAGCCCGGACAGCACAACTAAAGACATTAATGAAAGAGGACTTCCAGAACTGCTTCAGGAAACGGCAAGAAAGATGGAATACATGTGGTTGAAGCCAGTGAAGCCAGAGGGAGTACTCTGAAGGGGATTAATGGAAATGTGTCATTTAGTATAATAAATCATTTTTATTTAAACATTGACCATATCTTTGGATCACACATCATATACTGCATAAGGAATGTAAGCTGTCTTCCATAGGAAGTGAAGTCAACAAACAAGGACAAGTTGAACAAATGGTAAAATGCAAAACAGAGAAAAATTAGCCAGGTGCCTGCAACCCCAGTGACTCTGGAGGTTGATGCAGGATCACAAGTTCAAGACCACAGGCAACCTGAGCAATTTAGCAGGACCTTGTCTCAAAATAAGAAGTAAAAAAGCAACTGGATGTTTAACTCAGAGGTAGAGCTCCTGCCTAGCACATGAAAGAACTTGGGTTCAAGCCCTTGGTACTACAGGAAAAAAAAGGAAAAAGAGAGAAAAATTTATTATTTATACTTGAGCTTGATTTCCACAAAGAGGTTCTGAACTTCATCTGAAATGTGTTAGTAAAATTTCAATTGGTACTGATCAAATAAAAATTATGGGAAATATGAAGTTTTTGTATCATATACAATTGATTACCTATATCTGTAGATGCTCCAAATAGAATGAAAACCACCTATATTCATATTAAAATAATATTTTATAGATGATCTACCTATCATAAGAATTTACTAAAAGATCCATACATTTATATTTATCTAGTTGCTATATCTCAAAAAGTTGTAGTGTATTTATTATTTTATGTTGTCATTGTAACAAATTACCACAAATTGGCAGCTTTAAATAATACACATTTACTATATTACAATTCTAGAAGTCATAAAATAAAAATGAGGTTTACAGAATGAAATTCTGAGTTTCGGCAGGGCTGAGTTCTTTCTGGAGGCTCTAGGGGATGATTTATTTACTTGCCTTTTTTGAGTTTCTAGAGTTGCCTTGTCCCCTGGGCCCCTTGCACCTTCAAAACCAGCAAGGGATATCAACTTTTCTCTTGCTGTATTACTTTGACTCTTCTGTTTCCTTCTTCAATATTTAAGGACTCCTGTGATCTTCCTTGGTCAACCCACACAGTTTAAGAAAATTTTACTATTTCAAGGTTTATTGATTGGGTCCCTTAATTCCATCTGCATCCTTAATTCCTAATTGCCATGGACCTCTAATCCAGCAGGAAGGCAAGAGCCTTCCTCATCTACACAGTCAGTAACATCACTTCTGTAAGATCAGGATGTTATTCCTGACCTAGGAATCTTTCTGCTGTTCCTAAATATTGAGCTGGTTATTTAAATATTTGGTATACACATTACTTTGTCCACTTAATTATTATTGATTTTTATATTAATACACAGAAAGGAATTTCCATGTGCTGAATTACACAAGCTATTTCCTTTATCTTTCATATACTTTCCTATGATTTTTGTCTGGCAAACTTCTTCCCAATTAAAGCACAAAACAATATCACCCCTATAGTGGTTCCCAAACTTGTAGGCACCAGGGATGGATTTCATGGAAGCCATTTTTTCCACAGCCCTGAGGTGGAGCTCAGCCAGTAATGCAAGCAATGGGGTGCGGGGAGCAGGATTAGCTGTAAGTACAGCTCCCTGCCACTCACCTCCTGCTGTATGGCCCACTTCCTAACGGTCCTAGTCCAGGGCCCAGTGGTTGAGGATCCCTTGACTCCTTGTATGAAATTTCCTCCTGAAAGTCCCCACAACACCTAACCAAATTTATTGTACAGACCATTAAATTATAATTGCTATTTAAAATCTTTCCAAATAGTTGCCAATGGTCTTAAATCAGATATATTCTATTCTTTATATTCCCTATTTCAGTGCCTAGTGTAGAATACATATATGCAAAACACTGTCCGTAGGTGAATGAGTAAATTATTGAATGAGTGAATGATGAAAAAATTTTCCTAATTTCAAGTATTTTATCCCATCCCATAATAGTGATTTTGTTAAATTAGTCATTGTGCTAGGGGCCATGGTGCATGCCTGTCATCCCAGCCACTTGGGAGGTTGAGGCAGGAGGATTGAGTTGAAGGCCATAGGAAGCCTGTATAACTTAGCAAGACCTTGTGTCAAAAAATTAAAGAGTGGGTGGAGGTGTGGCTCAGTGGTAGAGCACTTGCCTAGCATGCAGAAGACCCTGGGTTCAACACTCTGGTATGGAAAAAAAAAAGTAACTAAATTAGCCATTGTAAACTGAAATACTGTAACAAACATGTCAAGCTACTTAGGTTGTTTCATCCTACCAAATATTCAGTAGCTTATCTCCTCCTTTTCCCTGTAACCCCTAGCAAAGCTCAGCCAATCCTAGGTACAGATGAGTTGTTCTGAGCCTTTGATTTCCTGCTAGGGAATTCAGCATCAAATTCCCCTTGTTCTTTTTCAGTTTCTTATCATCGGTTCTGAAAATTTGGCTTCTACCTTATTAATGGTCTGGGGATGAGCTCAGTTGGTAGAGTGCTACTCTGCACTGAGGACCAGGGTTTGATCCCTAGCACCACAAAAATGGGAGGAGGACATGGCAATCCACTCCCGAAGCAAACCCAAAACAATCAGCCATTGAAAAGTCTATGAGGGTCACTATGAGTTGGACCCAACTTGTTGGCACCTAACAAGAAGAACAATAGCAACCTTACTTATATTTATTTGATAACTGATGTCTAAGAGACAGCTGCCTTTCTGCCAAATGAATATTTGAGTTTATAGATATTTCCTTTGTTGAGATTTTTTTTCCCCTCATCAAGTATTTTCCAGAAGGTTTAGAGACAGACTCATTTCTCCAAATTGGAAATTCTGAAAGCTGTCTGCTCCTCTAAAGTATTAATCCTCAACACAGAGCATTATTGTTTCATTTCACAGAAAAGGAAACTGAAGCTTGGGATAATTAAGCAAACTGCCTGTCCAGGATTCATCCAGCTTTCTTTCTGAAGGGAAGAAACTTGTAGTATTCCATTAGAGAAATGAGAAGTTGACTGGATGCCTGGAGCACTCTCAGCAGGTCCTCTGGGCATCAGCCCTGCCCTACTCCCACTTTAATTGGCACCCAGCATTTCAGGCATTGCAGAGTAAGTATAGGGCTATCTGGGGGAGGCAGACAGGTTTCTGGATCAGGGTTGATATTTCTTCAGTCTATCTGCTTTCTAGTTTCTTTTTTAAGCTGCTGTCTACGCTCAAAATGGTTACAGATTTTATAATGAACTTCTTTTAAAATGCTTTCTACTTTCTATTGATATCTATTTACCTGTCCATCTCTCTATAAACACAGAGAAGTAATTTTTATATTGAATTTTTAAAAACTGAAGAATGATTGTGAGACCAAGCTAAATACTGGACATATAATACATAGTAAATATTCAGTTTTATATGAATATTGGTAAGAGTTAAGTGCCTATATCTGCTTAGTTTGGCATGGCCCAGTGGAAGTTAGCAGTAGTATTATGAATTTTGTTTAATTTCTTTTCTTTCCTGTCAGAGAGACACCTTCATTAAGTATTCAAGAAGAGGTCTAGCTGAGTTGGAAAATGTGGCACACATCTGTCATCCCAGTGACTCAGGCGGCTAGGGCAGCAAGAGAATCACAAGTTCAAGGCCAGAGGCAGCCTGCGTAATTTAACAAAACACAGTCTCAATAAAAATAAAAATAAAAAATGGTCTCAGGGTACATACATGTGGTAGAGCACTTGCAAAGTATGTGCAAGAACCTGAGTTCAACTTCCAAATACCACCACCAAACCAAACCAAAACAAAAGCCCAGGTCTAGTTAAAGCATTGGTTCTTCTTTGAAATAACTCTGAATAGAGCACTCCGTATTAGGACAGCATTAGATCTTTATGAGTAATGATTTCTGCATTATGGGAAATATGCTGAAAATAACTTCTTACAATTCCACTTCATTTAGTACATGCAAAGACTTGAGGAAAACGTCACTGAAGTTCTGCAAAAATAGTGCATAAACTCTAATATCAGAATAGATTCACATGTTGCTTGAAAATTTTTTCTAAGAGATATACACATATAAAGAAGTGAGACAAATTTCCTTAAGCTACATGGTTTAATATTATTATTTTACAAACTTATAAGTTAGCTTTAAAGCTTTAGTCAAAAATATAAAGTGAAATTTATTAATGCTCTCAAGATTCAGTTTTACAGTGTATTCACATAGTATAATTAGATTAGTAGCTACATAATTTAGCATATTTTTATGTGGTAAAGAGACAGTTTAACTGGTAGTAGCTGTCTCTAAAACAGCTTTATGCTATTTAGACTTAAATTACCTGTTGACTTGAGTAATTATAATTTTTTTCCTAACACTGTGTAACATATGGTGTTTACATTCTTCTCAAGAGATCCTTGAGGGAAAAAGCAGATACAGAAACTTCAATATAAACAGTGATTTAAGAAACTAAGAAAAAATATTTACAAAGATTAATGGTATTTAACAGACTATTAAGTAGGTGTTAAAGTGTTTCTATTGGTCTTATTGGATTATTGATTTAAAAGATTATATTTTCATTTCTTTGCTTGTGGTTGACACCTTTACATAATGTATTCAGTTTGAATAATCTAATTTTAAATTGAAGTTTATTTTCATATTATGATAGTTTAAACTATGTTTTCCTCTTTCTAAATAACAAAGCATTATTTCACACCTATGTTTTAAAACTCAATGTACAAAAGGCAGATAACTCAGATTTTTAAAATTAAAAGATATACAGTATAAAATTTGTTTTAAGCCATTAAAATCATAAATCTACAACAAGTTCTAGCATACTTAGTTTTGTAATTTTAAAACAAGCTGTGTTCCAAATGTTTGCTTAGAAATTATGTTAGAACATTGCCCCTGCTAAACCATAAAGCCTCTTTAGGCACATAATTAATCTTTTTTCTTTCTTTTTTCTTTTTGTGTTACTAGGGGTTGAACCCAGGGCCTCGCACTTGCATGCTGGACCACTGAGCTGCACATCCAGCCTTTTTTTTTTTTTTTTTTACTTTTTTGAGACAGGGTCTCACTAAGTTATGCAGACTGCCTGTTGTACATAGTGTTGCTGAGTCAGAACTGCCTTGACAACACCTAACAACAGCAATTTGACAATAATAAAATCTTTCTTACTCTTACATACACACAAACCTAAATCCGTGATGTGTATACAACAGATGTACTGAAGATCA
This sequence comes from Pedetes capensis, assembly GCA_007922755.1. NCBI lineage: Eukaryota > Metazoa > Chordata > Mammalia > Rodentia > Pedetidae > Pedetes > Pedetes capensis. Next base: position 30,645 of record VMDO01020418.1, on the reverse strand, counting down.
TGCCCCAATTTGATCCCTTTTTCTTTGAGTCTCCAAAGGAGCTCTTTCCCATTATGATATTGTTAGACAAAAGTTAAAACTACTCACTGCATTGATGTTATAACACGAGAGTAAAATATCATGTGCTTTGTTTACAGTAGGGTTTCCTCCAGGAGTCTAAAGGTATTGAATAATGTTCCTTCAGTGGAAGCTATGAATTTAGGAGACTGCCAGGTTATCTTAACTGTGGGAGGTTTGAGAATTAAATTTACTATGGTATATTCCTGATAAAAAGATTCCATATGTCCTTATTGTCACAGAAGTCATTATGTATTTCTTTTTTTCCAAGTAATATTTTATCAGTTTTCCTTCAAGTAAATTCATTATATTTACTTTTTCTCCCTATATTCATAAACATTGCTATTAATTATTTTCCTTAGAGGAATGTGATATATGAGCTTGAATATCTGAGAGAATAAATGACATGATTTCTAGAAATGAGTATTAAACACTAATCTTCAAAGTAAGTAAAAGATTTCTGTTCAAAATACTCTTCTTTCCTATTTAAAAATAAAGTAAAAGGGTTGAATGGAAATAACTCTGTTTTATGTGTAATATAGTACTTTTCTTGGCTTAAACTTGGACATCTTGCTTCTATAAAAAATAAGTTAACACTTATATACTAGCTTAGTATGTGTTCTTATAGGCACTTTTTATGAATTAACTTGTTGAACCTTGTTCTTTTTCCTTTATTAGGTGCCGATGAGTCACAGAAAAACCTGTTCATAATCAGGTATGGTGGCTCACACCTGTAATTCCATGAACGCAGGAGGCAGAGGCAGGAGGATTGTAGATTCAAGGCCAGAGGCAGCCTGCTAACTTAGAGAGACCTTGTCTCGAGATAAAAAATAAATAAATAAAAAATGGGCTGGAGGTTCAGTCCAGTGGTAGAGCACTTGCAAAGTATGTGCAAGGCCCTGAGTTGAACCCCTAAGTACCACAAAAACAAACCAAAAAAAACCCTGTTCTTAAAAATAGTATAATCCAACAAAGAGTAGTGGTACATGCCTGTAATCTCAGCATTCAGGAGGTTGAGACAGGAAGAACAGGAATTTAAGGTCAGCCTTGGATAAATAGTTTCAGGCCAGCCTGGGCTAAATAGTGTGACCTAGACTCAAATCAATCGATTAACTAATTATTTAAAAAGTATTATCCACTCAAAGAGTTGATGACTTCTACATTTTCTAAAATATTTTTCTATATGTAGCTTATTTTATATAATGAGAGTAAACCATGTGAGTTTCTATGGTTTTCGAGACATTACTGTATTTTTCCATTAACCCCTTACTCAACCAAGGCAGCTCAATGTGTCTCAAAGCTAGGCTTGTAACAAGGCAGAAGAATAGAAACGCTATTTCAGAAAAGTACATTGAACAGATTATATTTCCAGCATCCTGACTGCTTTAGGGAGAGAAGGATTATCAATGACAAAACTTTAGAGAGAAAGTTTCTCTAGGCAAAAAGGTGACTTTGAGGCATGAGGAAAAGAATCAGAGAAACTTGGATTCACAAGAGGAGGAAAACCAGGAACAAGCCAAGCACTACACTGCTGTCAATTCCTGAGATGGTGGCTGCACCTCAGATAGGCTGTCTCTGTTGTTCATTCGAGGTGCTGGAATAACAATCTCTGAGACATTCTAGAACCCCACCTGTCACAGGGACGCAGCAGTCAATGGACTGAGCAAAGTAATAACATTGTTTGAAGATTAGTGAGTAGATGGTACTCTTCAGTACTTCTGTGCACTTTTTTTAGCTGTCTAAAGAAAAACAGAGCTTCTTTCTTTCCTGTTGAATTCATTGAAGGATAAGAGTAAGACAGTATAATAGGATAAATAGTATGACTTTCCAACATACCTAATCAAAGAAAAGATGATGTTTGGAGGAAGTGAGACTAACATATAACCATCATGCTTCACTGAAATACAAACAAATTAAAAAATATGTGTTGAACTTGGTTGGCAAAAGGAAAATGGCCCCTGATGTTATTATGGATGTGTCAGGAATAATAAGCCAGGTTTAGCATCCAGAAGGGCTGGGATTTAGCTCAGTTGGTAGAGTGCTGCGCTGCAGTCTCTGAGGACCCAAGTTCAATTCCCAGCACTGCAAAAATGGGAGAAGGGCCTGGCAATCCACTACCAAGGCAATCCCGAAACAGTCAGCCATTGAAAACCCTATGAAGGTCACTATGAGTCAGATACCGACTCGACGACACCTAACAACAAGCATCCAGAATGTTAGCTCCAGGAATGGACCAAGGCTGCTAATAATTACATACAAAAACATTAAAAGAGACATCCAACTGAAGAACAGTAACACATGGGGGAATATCTTCCTCACCCTGATGTGTGGGGGAATGGGAGGCTAGTGACTGGATGACTGCAAGAAATCAGAATGGCAGAAGGCAAAGTAGAAGGGGGTAGAAGCAGCACAGCAAAATTAACTCTGGTCACCTGGCTCAGCATTTTTCTCTTGAAAACCACAAAATTCTAATGGTTAAGCAATCTCCTCCCTTTTGTCAGTGCAATGCTTTATCTAAGTGAATGACTTGAAACCTTGTGTTATGGGTGTATGATGTCATATTGTTCACGTGTATATAAAATTAGGAGTCCCTTGGCCTGTGTGTAATGATACAGTAGGATGTGTTGGCCCATATGCATATACAGTTTATGTAATGCTGAAGATACTGTTAGAAAATATGACATTACTATTTGCCTTTTGTTTCCAAATATGTATCTAAAATAGTAGTTTGAAAAACCGTAAGAATTTGGGATCTCAGAAACTTCTCAGCATCAACAGAATGACTAAGGAATTTATGAGCTTGTCACTTGTAGTATAAGTAAAGGATTGTGAGTTAAGGATGAAAAAATTAAATTATATACTATATTCCATGATGGATATGCACAATGCTTTCACAGTCTGGCATTAACACCACAGGGAATGGAGATGTGGTGAACTGGAGCTCATGTACCCTGTCCAGATGGAGACATCCCACTCATCTCTAGTCAATCAGTTCTATTTGAAAAGAAAAGCAGAGTTCCAAGATCTTCCAGTGTTTAAGGCAATACTGGATAAATTTTTAAGAACTATAGCAACAAATTGTAAATAGTAAACACAAGTGGCTTAGCAGGAGCTGAGTGATTATGTGGGGAAAATAGAGAACAGAGTTAGTATGTGAAGCTCAGAATATCTTTCAGGGTAGATTTGTTTTTATTTAATTTGAAGAATAGGCTCCCATACTAATAAAGTTGGCAAATGCTGCCTTACTGGGAAAAAAAGAACATCTGGTGTCAAACATGGTTTTTTCCATATGTAATGCTTAAATCTCTAAAGTATACTCTACTTCTGCATTCCTTGAAATATTCCCAACGATGTTAAACAGTTTTCTTTCACATTTAATTAAAAGATCTTACTGTGGGACACTCCTGACAACAATAAATTTTTCATCTAACATTCAAGAATGAAGGTATAGATATTAATGGGACAATAATAACTAGTTTTTTAAAATCCAATTTGTCTTTATTTCAAATGGCATTGTTAAAATTAATTTAATATAAATGTCATTCTAGAGAAAATGTTTAAATCCAAGTACTGAACTTGATAAACACTTAAGCCAAAACAAGATATCTTCCTCCAACTGTTGTAGGAGTACTTCCAAAATAGACCAGAAAAACTGGAGGGAATATCTTTTTTCAACTAATCTAGCTACTTCCCAACAGAAAAGGGAAAATAAGAGTCCCTCCACAAGCCAGCAATGCTTACCTTTCAAAAGACTGGCTTTGCTTCTCCAATGTTTGAGTAGATGGTGATGGGGTTGGGTGCTGGCATCCATCACTATAAGCTAGAAAACTGTGATGGCTAATCTTGATTGTCAACCTAATTGGAGCGTGAGATGCTTAGGAGACTAGCAAAGCATACCTGTGCTGTCTGTGAAGGTGTTTCCACAGATGATTAGATCATGAGGTCTTGGATCTAATCAATGGTTTAATCTATTGATGAATTCAAAATTTGAGTAGACTCTTGGAGGTGGTGCAACTGAGGAAGGCAAGGTATAACTGGAAAAAATGCTCAGCTGACCATGCCTTGAAGGGTATGTCTTAGCTCCAGCCCCTTCCCTCTACTTCTCTCTGCTTGCTGGCTGCCATCAGGTGAGTAGCCATGATGGCTCCAGCACACCGCAGCCATGAAGTCAGTCTCACCACAGACCCAGAAACAGAGAGCAACACCTCTGACACCATGAACCAGACCAAAACTTTCCTCCTTCAAATTGTTTGTCTCAGGTGTTTGACAGAGCAACAAAAACACTAACACAGAAAGTAAGGGGTTATTCTTACCCGAAAGGCCATGCCACATTTACAGGGAAAGAGAAAAAAACGATAATCTTTTATTTTCCAGTTACCATTTTAGTCTAAAAATACGTTTTTTTGTTTGTTTGTTTTTCTGTGCAGTACTTAGGGGCTGAACCCAGGGTTTCCCACATGCTAGGCAAGTGTTTTACCAGTGAGCTGCACATCCAGCCTGTTCTAATTTTAATTAACATTTTTCTTAGTAATTTTTAATGTGCAATGTAATGGGTCTCATTACGAACATCATCATACATGCATTCCTTTGCACATTGCTTATGTTCATCTCCCCCATTCCTTTTTTTCCCAATCCTCTTCCTCTCCAACAATGGTTCCCTTTCTACATGCATGTTTTATCTGTGCGTATATCTATCTATATCTCCATTTTGCCCAATAGTCAACATATGTGATATTTCAGTTCTTTTTTCCCATTTCCCTTTTTTCATTTTCTTTGGGCCATTATCATTCCCTACATAATCCTCTTCTACTTTCATGACCTATGTATTTTAATATTGAATATATATTGAGGTATGTTCTTGTTAGGTGATGTCCAGTTGGTATCCAACATATAGCAACCCTACACGCAACAGACCAGTATTGTCAGTGCTTCTCTGCTTCATAGAGTTCATAGAGTTTTCAATGGCTGATTGCTTTTTGGTTTTGTTTTGTTTTGCGCTACTGGGGGTTGAACCCAGGGCCTTATGCTTGCATGCTCTGCAAGTGCTGGACCACTAAACTGCACCTTCAGCCCATTTTTTTTTTTTTTTTACTTTTTGAGACAGTGTCTCACTAAGTTACGCAGACTGCCTCTGGTCTTGAACTTGTGATCCACCTGCCTCCACCTCCCAAGCTGCTGGGACTACAGGCATGAGCCACTGCGCCCAGCTGGCTGATTGCTTTTTGGGAGTGGGTTGCCAGGTCCCTCTCGCAAGCCTACAGTACCTGGTATTCCCAGGTGATCTCCCATCCAAGTACTAATCAGGCCTGACCCTGCTTAGCTTCCAAGATCTGACAGGATCAGATGCCACAGTGGTGTGGCTGTATTGAGGTTTAGCTTCCACATATCAGAGAAAACGTGAGAGTTATCTTTCTGAGTCTAGCTTATTTCACTTTAAATGATGATCTCTAGTTCCATCTGTTTTCTAACAAATGTCATAATTTTATCTTTCTTTCTGGCTAATACTTCCTGTGTATATGTACCACCATTTTTTTCCCACTCATCTGATGATGGACACATAGGCTGATTCCATGTCTGGGCTATTGTGCATACTGCCACAGAGAACATAGATAAGCAGGTATCTCTGTGGTATACTGACTTATATTCCTTCAGATATATGCCTAGGAGTGGTACATCCAGGTCATATGGTAGTTCTACTTTCTTTCTTTCTTTTTTTTTTTTTTTTTTAGAAACCTCAGAATCTCATTTAGTTATACTGGCTACCTCTAACCTTGAATCCACAACCCTCCTGTCTAAGCCTCATGAGTTCCTGGGATTACAGATATGCACCACAATGCCCAGCAAATATAATTTTAACCAAAATTTTAGACACATAGAAATTATGATATCAATTATTTTCCTAATATGGTTTTAAGAAAACTTATATGTCCTCTACACCATAAGTAGTTTTCAACAGATTTTTGAAAGTATACTGCACTATACTGCTAAGGTGCTGCTCAAAATATTTTCTATACATTTTATTCTTATATAAGGAAGGAAAAAACAGAAAATGTAGAAATATACAAGTATTCTCCTACTCATTTAAGCATTGGCAATTTGTAAGTTAAAGAGAAAAAATGCTGAAGTTTTATTTCACATTTTTGAAATTTAAAATAAGATACTTTTAAATACTAATGGGATGAATATAAGTGATAATTTTTTTAAAAAATGTAATATATTCACATCACAGAAGAAGTAAATTAAGAGGGACTATAACCTATATTGGCCATTGAAAACCAACATTACATATTATAAGCACTTGAAAGTTTTATTGCTTATAAAACCACTTATGCACATTAAGTAAAAAATGATATTGATCTCTTAGAATCCCAATCAAAGAATCTAACAGGAAAAGTCATATTTATATTAGCTTTATGTCAGCAAATAGTATATATCTGACCTTTTAAAAAAACTTTGTGAAAAAATGCATTGGTCTTTGAGGACTATAGTCAATATATTAAAAAGAAAAAATGGTTTCTGGTGAAGCTTTCAGAATCAATTAAAGTCTTGCTAATAATATGATTCTTCTTTAACTTGTGTCCCATGTAGCATAAAATGGAACCATTTTGAAACTTTGAAACATTGAATTTTGATCTTATTTTGTCAAATTATTTCTTAATAATGTAATCAGAATACTGTTCAGTATTTACCAATTCTTGGGTATAAAATGAACTTTCAACAATTATTTGTCTATCTTAAAGCAAATGAAGTATCCATAACTATAAATTAAAGACATTCCATGAGATTGGTAAGTGTTCTGTAATTTTCATTTCAGCAATACATGAACATTAAGTATAAGGATATACACATTGGTCACTACACTGGATATAAGCAATATAAGGTTCAACAATGTAGCATTTATATGAAAAATAAAAACATCCTAAGACAACAATTTTATAGCAAAATGCAGTAATTATGAAAGTCATAATGAACACCGAGGTGTGCATCACTCTTTTTTAAGCAGTATTATATGGAAACTATTGAATTTAGGTACATCATTCTAATTTTCTAAGGTTTTATCTTCATAGTATTAAGATTGCCTTTATAATAATTGTTATGATATTGAAACATTCCTGGCACAAATATAAACAGTTGATTTTCACAGTTCAGCTTAAATTGCATTTAAATTTATATGACAAAATAAGACTATTCCATATTTGTAATGTATATACCTTTTTAAATTGAAGAATGCTATTAGTCATACTACTTTAATATTCATGTGCATATTTACTTAAATACTTATTACATATGATGTGTCTAGGGGAACGCATCCATATTTCTTTTTTATTCAGAGTAAAGTCACACTTTTAATGTTGTTTCAGAAAAAAAGAAAATGTCACAGACCTATGAGTTTTTAAAAATCTAATACAGGACATAAGAAACAGTTACCAAAAGAAAATATTCCAATTCTTTTTTGTTTTGTTTTGCTTTGTTTTTGGCAGTACTGGGGGTTGAACCCTGGGTCTGGTACATGCTAGGCAAGTTCTCTAACACTGAAATGCATCCTCAGCCCCTTGTTTATTTTTCTGTTTTAAGTACAGTCTCCATAAGTTGTGCAGGCTAACTCTTGCCTTAAACTCACCATCCTCTTGCCTCAGCCTCCCAAGCTGCTAGGATGACAGGTGTGCACCACCATGCCCAGCATGTTTCAGTTCTTGGTGTTGATTTTATTTGTAATAATTAGGTCATTATTTTTACTGAAGTAGCATTGCTAATGAAAACATAACTACAGATGATGGCTGAATGATTCATCATAATCCTGGCCTTAGTATAAACCAAAGATATGAAACCCCCAATTCATGTAAATCGAACTACAATAAAGTTCCTGTGTCTTCCACATAAGGCAAACAAGTGTTCCATAAAGTATTCAATTTCTTTTCTTTTTTTTTAAGTAGCAATAGAATGACAAGAGAGCAAAAAGAAATAACTTTAACATTTGAAATCAAGTCATTGAGGGCTAACACAGTTCATCTGGACCTCAGTGCATAAACTATCTAGTTTAAGCTATTTTTTAATCTAAAACCCATTGTAAATGATTCCTCCTTATGTGTGTGTCTTTTACCTTGAAAGGCATTGGCTCCTCAGCGAGAGGGCTGACGGGGAGGGAGGCAGTGCTGCTGGCTGGGCTCATGTCAGCACTCTGCAAGAAAGCAAACCTGTATTACAGAGGAAACTTTTTGTGACCATTTTCATTATTTCTAATTCAGAATTGAACACTTCTTGTTAAATTAAATCAAAATAAATGAATAAAAACAAGAATTCAAATGATTAGGTAATGAATCATTCTTCATATAGAAATGAATAATAAACCAGCTATCATTCTCCATGTGCATTTTAAGAGCATTTCATTAAATATACTGGTCATCTTTTGTTTTAGGTGTGATTTACCATTATCTTTGCCTAATTGATACTTTCAGCTCTTCTTTCAAAATATATTGTATTTATAATGACCATTATATTGCTATTTCAATGTCTTATAGGATGATTTTCAAACATGTCACACACATTTTTCTTCTGTTGTTAGGTGCCATCCAGTTAGTGTCCAACTCATAGCAACCCTATGTACAACAAACAAAATACTACTGTCGTGCTTCTCTGCTATTTATAGGGTTTTCAATGGCTGATTGCTTTTTTTGGAATAGGTTGCCCCATCCTCCCAAGGCTACAATGCCTAGTGTTCCCAGGCAGTCTCCCATCCAAGTACTAACCAGACCTGACACTGCTTAGTTTCTGAGATCTGATGGGTTGGGATGCCACAGTGGTATGGCTGCAGGCTTTCTTCTGTAGAGATTCAAATTATTATATCTAATTTTTTTTCATTATGTAAACCACGTTGTTGTTAAGTGAAATCGAGTCGTGTCCGACTCATAGTGAGCCTCATAGGGTTTTCTTTCTTTCTTTTTCTTTCTTTCTTTCTTTCTTTCTTTTTGGAAATTTTTAATGTACATCTTAATGTGATTCATTTTGACATGCTTTTCATTGTGACATTTACATATATGCATTTTGATAAACATTATTCATATAGGTTACCCCTTACCCTTCCCTATGCTTCCCCCCCTCCCCCCCTTCCCATCTAAGTTTCCCATCTAAGTCTTCTCTATCTTTTACTTAGTAGTATTTTTCTATATGTCCTTGGGTTTTCAATGGCTGATTGTTTCGGGATTGCCTCAGGAATGGATTGCCACATCCTTCTCCCATTTTTGCAGTGCTGGGAATCGAACCCAGGACCTCAGACACTGCAGAGTAGCACTCTACCAACTGAACTAAATCCCAGTCCTATGTAAACCATACCTGGCAATAATACACAATTGCAAACTGAAGAAACATTGATTTTTAAAAAATTCCTATAGTCACAGCCCGATACTTTACAACATTTCTTACACTGTACTAGACAAGAAATTTAACAAAAGATATATACAGAGAATGACTGGAATGTTGCTAATGCTTTCCTAACCCTTAAAATATAATTGAAACTTCAATAAAAGATTAGCTTTTAAAAAGATATATGAGTTAGAAGTTCATCATTAATGTATTTTACTGGAACCAAGGAAAAGATAATAGGTAGTAAAAGAAGACATGTTGTTATATTCTTAACTCATTTTCTCAGAGGAATTCCTCCTCTTAAGTAGACAAACAAATAAAACATTGAAAAAATATGCATGCCTACATTTTCATCACGGTTTTCAAATATATATTCACACTAATAGAGGAAATTTTACAGTAAAGCTTAGATCAAAAGAATGAATTAAACTTCTTGGCTGAGACAAGGGAGGAAGTGACAAGTTTGGCTGACTTAAGTTCCGACAAATGAGCACACTCAAAAAATAGTAGCTGCTACACATTCTCAAAGCTTCATTGCATTCCAACATTATTTTCAATTCATTTGATTACAGTCTACAATAATCAAGACACATTTTAAATATCCACCCAGAAATGATTACTTCTGACTTTCTAGTCCAGAAAACAAGTATAAGAACTATAAACCAAGGCACCAAGATATTGAGCATAATTTCATGTAACATGTACCACACCTATTTTAGAAATTAATATGTCTGTGTATTGAATTAAATGTTTCCAGAAAGAATTTAGGTAAAAATTGAACCACACTTACAAATCTACTAAAAGAATTAGGAAAATACATGTACCATATAATTGAGGTTAGCCACTACGTTTAATTTATAATTTTATCCAGAACTTGTTATTAGGTACTGTCGAGTTAGATTTGATTCATAACAACCCTATGTACAACAGAACTAAACACTCCCACATTCTGTGCCAGGCACATGATCTTATTTATGTTTAAGCCCATTCTTGCAGCCACCGTGTCAGTCCATCCAGAAATTAGAGGCCATTGATGTAATCAAAACTCAGAAAATACTCCATCTTACTATCTGATTGTATGATGTAAGAGAGAAATGAAATTTTTGCTCCCAATTAATTTACTACAGGATTGTAACAGAAGAAATGTGTAAAACTTTAGGTGAAATAATAGCAAGGAAAAGAAGATTCTGAGCTGCTCTTCCCAATGTGCTATTTCTTATGAGGTTTTTAAGCCTCTGGCAGAACAGTTTGTACACAGTTGAATTATCCAGTATTTACTTGTAGTACTGATATTCAGGGCTGGGATTTAGCTCAGTTGGTAGGGTGCTGCGCTGCAGTCTCTGAGGTCCCGAGTTCAATTCCCAGCACCGCAAAAATGGGAGAAGGACCTGGCAATCCACTCCCAACGCAATCCCGAAACAGCCATTGAAAACCCTATGAGGGTCCCTATGAGTCGGATACCGGCTTGATGGCACCTAACAACAACAACAACAACTGATATTCAACATAGTTTATTAAAGTATCATGGTGTTAAAAATCATATTCAAGAGACAGAGAAAATGTTCCATTATGAAAACTTAAAAGACTGGATCATAGTCTTAGAGATGAAGTTTTTGTACTCCCTTATAAGGAATTCAAATCACAGCCCACTTCATAAAGGGTTGGGGTCTCCTGAACTTGCCAGAAATAAATGTGTATAGTTCTAAGTAGTCTGGAAAGCAGAATCCAAGCTTTGTCTCATGTAACATTGATCCTCTGAATGTCATGCTTAGTGAAAACTTTATTCTAGCTCTAACTTTCAGATCCATCTTGCAGTGTGACACTTTAAATCTCTTGCTCGTAGGAACTCTGCAGATAAATGTTTTAAAAAGCAAATCAATCTTACATGACAACATCTGATAAACTATACCTAATTATCAAGTTGAGAGAAATGTAACAAAAAATCAAAAGTATTTTCAAATTTGATTTATTTTTTTCCCAATTGCTTTTGAGTGACTTGTAATTTAGGTGTCATTCTGTTTATCCTCTTAAATAAAATTATGGTAAATTCTTTGGAAATGTCTTATCCATACTTCATATTTTAATTCATTTTCCCTTTCATGCCAAGATAGCATTATTGATGCAATTGTCTACCAAAATAAATATTTAAAAAGTAACTTAAGTATTTTGCTGTATTTTTAAAAGCTAACAATATATGTCAATACATAATTTTATTAATATTTTGTTAGAATTATGACTATCTGATTTTGTTATATTTCAGAGACCATGGAAATTGTTGGTTCACAATGAAACTGAATTTCAAGGGAAAATAGAAGAGCTGATCTATAAAAGAAACAAATATCCCAACAGAATCAATCTCCTTAATTCTGATGCAACATACTTGGATTTGGTTAGGCATTGGTTGTTAAGTACTGTTAAGTCAGGTCCAACTCATAGTGACCCTGTGTACAACAAAACGGAAACGCTCCCCAACAGTGTGCCATACCTGGCACTATGTCAGTGCATCTCTGCTATTCATAGGGTTTTCAATGGCTGCTTGTTTTGGGAGTGGGCTGCCTGGTCCTTCTCCCTAACCCATAGCACCTGGTGTTCCCAGGCAGTCTTCCATCCAAGGACTAACAAGCCCTGGCCCTGCTTAGCAGCCATCAGATGGGATCACATGACAGGGCGGCATTAAATGTTCTCAATGTAAGAAATTTACCTTAATTCTAACAAGTGTTCATTACCTGAATATTTGGTTGTAATTCAAACAGATAAGTTACTTCTGTCCAACACTAAGGTGAACACATTGTAAGAAATTGACCTTTTCCCTATCCTTAAAATATTATTTCACCCAAATTAGTAAATGCCTCCTTTGTATCTCATGTAGACTATGTTCTCTTTTCTTTTCTCCAACTTGAGCTTAGTGTTACACATGATCTTTAAGTTTAATAAAACCTACATAGATATTTGCTTCTGAGCTTTTCAGAGATGCTTTGGTGGAGAGTGCGCTTTTCTTAGGTATTGTTTTCCAGGATTCTTTCTACTTGTATAATTTTGAAGGAACTATCCATTTTTTGCTTCCTGTTTTTAGGATCTAATTCCCCTGACTGTGACTGAGATAACTGTCATGTATAGGTCCACGTGGTTAAACTCTGTCCCTAACCTATGGTGCTATTTGGGAGTAGTGGAACCCTTCACAGGTGGGCCTGGTTGGAGACTTCCTGTCATATCATGTGTGTCTCGGAGGGGATATCCAGGCCCTGGCTCTTACACTTTCTCTCTTTCCCTCCAGCCACTAAGAGGTGAGTCACTTCCCCCACCATGCACTCGCACCCCATCACTGCCTAACCACAGGTCCAAAAGCAACAAACCAACTTAACATGGACAGAAAATTCCAAAACCATGTGCCAAATAAGCGTTTCATCTTCTAAAGGTAATTGTCTGAGGTTTTCTTCTTTTCTTAACAGTAACAGATAGTGAACTACCATATTCTTAAATGCAAATTATTTCATCCTTAACTTCTATACTATCTTTTCTGTAAATCAACTTCATTGACATGTGATGCATCTGCAAAATAATGCAACTTTTTAACATGTATACTTGGGCATGTTTTAACAAATGTACCCACATGTGTATTCACTACCAAAAATCAAGATAGGTAGCATTTTCATCAGCTCACAATGGTCCCTCATGTACTTTTGCATTCAGCAGTCCCCATCCTTCATCCCAGAGAACACTGAAAGGCTTTCTATTACTATAGGGCAGTTTTTATTTTGTTTTCTTCTATAGAAACATATGGAATATATCAAGTGGAACTATATAATATGACCTCTTTTGAGTCTAGCTTCTTTTACTCACCAAAATAATTTTGACATTCACCATGTCAACATCCTTTTAAACAACATCCTTTTAAAATGGTGTATAGTATTTCATGGTATACCAAAATTTCTTGGTTCAATTGCCTGTTGACAGAATTTGTATTGCTTTCAGTTTGGAGTTATTGTGAACAAGGATTATGCTGAATAATTGTGTAGACATGTTTTTATTCCTTTTAATAAATATCTAACACTGAAGTTGCTGATTCTTTTGCTAACTTTATATTCATTCTGTTAGCATTATAAGAAACTGACAGATGCCTTCCAAAAGGGTTTCAATAGTTTGTACTGCCCACTGCATTATATCTCACAAACACTGATACTATTAATCTTTTATTTATTTACTTATTTATTTAGTACTTTAGCTATTTTATGGCTTGGGTTTTCAGGGGCCTGGGGTTTAGCTCATTTGGTAGAGTGCTGCACTGCACTCTCTAAGGACCCAGGTTTGATCCCCAGCACTGCAAAAATGGGGGGACATAGCAATCCACTCCCAAAGTAATCCCCAAACCATCAGCCATTGAAAATCCAATGAGGATCACTATGAGACAGACCCAACTGGACAACACCTTACTATAATAATAACAACATGGGTTTGCAGAGTTTGCTCACTATGGATTTAACTTTCAGTTCTACAGTTGACTAATGACGTTAAGAATAATTTCTTGTGCATGTTGGCCATTAGTATATCTTGTTCTATGAAGATTCTATTCAACTATTTTCCCTATTTTCCTTTACTATTGGACTATTTATATGCAAATCTTTTTCATATATACTTATTACAGACATTTTACCCAGTTTGTGGCTTATGGTTTCATTTTTTACTTATCAATGTTTTCTAAAGAACTGAAGCTTCCATTCTATTCATCTTTCTTTCTTTGCTCTATGTGGCTCACGTGTTTGGTTTTTCACCTATGAAATATTGACCTACCTCAAATTCAAAAATATTTTCTTTTGTATGTTCTTCTACTAACCTTTTGCTTCAATTCATTATGGCCAGACAACAGCACAATTAGGACCTATTCGTTGGAAATGCTTTTTCAGTTTCTTAGTGTATAATGAACATCAAGTAATCTTAATTTTTATACTGCTCACATTCTAACCCATGGTTTTCATAGAATTTATATTTTAGCAAGTATACTCAGAGATGTTGCCCAGTTTCTCTCACTAGATAGGAGTGCAATGTTTTCTAGTGCCTTAATCACACTTTGTTACAACAAATAAAAGAGTAGATGTATGTTTGGGGAGTGGCAAGGGAATAAAGGGAGTCTTTGCTAAGGTAGTATGTGAGACTTTTACCAAGAGTGAGTGATTATAGAACTTCCTGGGCAAATGGTGAGCAGAAGAGGAGAAATCATAGTGGGAAGGAGAACAGGAATTACAGAGGTCAGTTCTTTTACCATTGACTTATCTTTGAGGATATAAAGAGAATACAAGATGATATAGAAGCAGCTATTTTAAATAAAAGTCCATGCAACAGATAGGAAATATCATCATCTTCCAATTACTCAGTATTATATAATACGATGTGAGCATCTAGAGAGATTTCACAAACACTTGCCATGTTAGCATATTAAGAGCTACTGCAAAGGATGGACAGATTTCAAGAGGCTCAAATGAAAACATCTCTCTGGAGGCCAACTAGAACTCATCCTGGCTCCAATGAGATGGGTCTACAGATGTGAAGAGGGTGTAGAGGGAAGGGAGGACCTATCAGAAGCTGGAGATAACAGATGAAAGCCCTCACTGAAATCTTCCACTGACTTATTCTTCCATGAACTGTGACTACCACCCTAATATTTACCCTGATGATAAATGCGGGAATCAGAATTATTATTGTAGTCATTGTTGGTGAAGAAAAAGTAAAGTAGAGGTAAACAAGTAAGTTTACACATTAAGCTCATTCCACAAAGAAAAAATAAATAAAAATAAACTAGCCAGGAAATGTAGTAGCTGCCTATAATCCCAGCACACAGGAGTATGAGGCAATAAGACTGTGAGTTTAGGGTCAGCCTGGGCTATATGGCAAGACCCTATCACAAACAAACAAACAACATAAAAGTGAACAATAAGACTTGCAAATTGCAATCATTGATCTTCCCCCAAATAATGAGCATGAAAGAAAACATTTTTGTTATAATAATAGCAGGTCCCCTCCAAGTTAAATTTCAGACAAGAGTGGGAAGTGTTGTAGCATCTGTTATTATAAACAGTACCTTAAATGTTTGGTTAGAAATGTAATTATGCACAACTGAAGCTGCTTAAGCAAACTGAGCACACACAGAGTTAAGGACTTTGGTACAAAATACACTCTCACTAATGCACCGAAGGAATGGAAAGGTAGCAGAAACCATTAATGGTTAGGAAATCAGAAGAGAATGTTGATATGTTGAGTGTCACAGTTTCTCTTAACTTCCAATATTACACGTACTAACACAAATATGTATGTACTAATTTTAATGGCATTAAGAAACAATATTCTATTGTTTTTAGTTTTTGACATGAAGAAATGAAGAACTCAATTTACAAATAGTGTGTCACTTGGTAATATCAACATTCTAACTATAAAATCTCTAAAACAGTTATTTGTATAACATAAAATTTTTATATTAAATTTCAGCTGTAAATACTCCTAACTCATAAATGAAGAAGTTACCCTTTCATCTGTGACAGAATATTTTTTACAAGTATTCAAATTCAATAAAATGTTCTCTATTAATACCTCATACCTAGATTTTGGCTTCTTCTACCAAAGGAACAAAGCTCCCTTAGAGAAATGGCTGAGCCCAATAAGGATGGGGCAGGGGATGTACAGGAAGCTTCTGGAGCATCTTGTTCTAGAATGTGGAAAGGTGCTCAGAAAACAAGGATGAGAGTATGCCAGAGAGAAAAACAAGCCAACACAACAGAGCGCCCAATGTCAAAGTAGAACGATTTGGAAAACAAAGAGGCAATGTAATATTGGAGTATAACTGAAAATATTTTTAAAGTCCATGAACCCAAACAAAAATAAGTGATTAGATATAACTGGAGAGAAGATACAAATCCTCTTACAGGAAAATTCCAAATAACTTATGTAGATAAGTTCTCTATCTCACAGTGAGTATATCTTTAGTGACTGCCTCCAAAAAGGAAAATACGCAAAGAGAAAATTGTAATTTTATGGTGGAGAAACCTGGAAAACACTATCTTAGCTAAGTGATCAAGGTTAGTATCAATTGGGTAGCATGTACTCTTGACAGTGTAGTGAGAGAGGTTATTTTTATCTGTTTTCTTCTCAAACTCAGGAGAAAAATCTTCAAAATACACAAATTGCGAGATATTTTGGTACAAACTTGACTAGGGCTCATCAACATTGCCAAAGTCATCATGGAAAAGCAAGGTCTAAGAAACTTTCACCAGCCATGTCACTAGGAAGACATGATGGCCAATTAAAATGTGATATCCTGGACAGGATCTTAAAACAGCAAAAGAGATATTAGGGACAGTGGTTGAAATATGAATATATTGTTCAGTTTAGTTAACAGCAATATAGCAATATTGGTCTCTTAAGTGATGCATTCTGCTGAGCTAAGATAATGGAGGAAACTGGGCTAGGAATACCCATGAGCTCTCTAGAGTACCTCTGCACTTTTTCCATAAAAATCTAAAACTATTCTCAAATTAAAAGTTTATTTAAAAATATTTCATTAGCAAAATAACCAGGGTACTCGGGATTATAATACATGATAGTCATTATATTCATTGCTTCTAAGTGTCTATCAAGGCATTTTATAATGTTCTTAAAAATAAATACTGACAGATTGTTTTATGGAACGCATAACCTCCTCCACCAAAGAATCTTTTAACTTCTCTGAGAAGCTAATGTTAAAGTGTTCTGCATACTTTCATGTTCCATATGGGAATGTCTGCAAAAGGACTCAGCCACATATAATGGCCGATTTGTTTGGGTACTCTTAAGATGCTTGGTAGAGTGAGTTTGCATTATTAATATTTACTTGAAAGCTATAATTCCATAGTACAGATGCATTGACTATGCCTCCTCTAAAAGCATAATTAGTGGATCAGACTTATGAGATTAAGGTATGCTTATAAGGATTTCTTAGAGTAAAACATGACCAAATGGACTAAAATCCTTTAGGTATGTAAGTAGATTCAAATATAAGTGAAACATTTTAATTTTGAAGCCATTAGAGAAACTTCTATAATGATTCTCTAGATCTAATAATTAAATGGTCACTTAAATGTGTTAACTCTAAGGATGTATTGTCATACTTCCAAATTATATAGAAGCATGCATACACATGCCAGTACATTGCTGCTGTAATAATAATAAATGGTGTTGTTACTGATAAGGTGGATAGCACAAAGGTGATTTCTATAATATCAATGGGCAAATTTTCTTAATATTTTCATTTTTAGACATGAAAATTCATTTATACATTCAGCTATCCAAAAAGTATTGAGTACACATCAGACTTCCCTATGCTTAGATTTTACATTTCACCACATCTCACCTGGAAATATGTGATCAGTTTGGTTCAGGTTCCAGGACTTAGTAAGAAATGGAATACAGACTAATTATGGAATAGAAAAAAGTATTTCTATATGTTCTTGGTAGACTCTTGAGTTCTAGTGTGTGCTTTTCCCCAGCTCTGTACTACATAGGGCAAGGGGCCAACAAGCCCAGACTTCTCCAAGGCAGGGAGATGGCCACTGAATATCAAGTATCCTTTTGTGAGGAACTGAGTGATGTGGGGAGATGGATTCCACTCACTTCATTCTTGATATATATGGTGTATATCCCATGCCTACTTGGGTGTTGCTTTAGCAGTAACCACAATAAGAAGAACTGGAAATTGAGTTCAGTCCCTAAATCAGGAGTTCGTTGTCTTTGGTCTTATTCAACAACATTTTCCATTCCAGTCCAGTGGTCTTATTTTCTCCAAATGAAAACGTATGAATTTTTCTTTGTAGTACCTTATCATTGATACCTATTATTTCTTCTCAGCATGCAGTTCATTTTACTATGTAAGCAACACTTTTGTTTTTCTTTGGGGAGTGATTTCTTCTGAACTTTCAGTCCTTTTGCTTGGAGCACTACTGGTCCAATGTCCTTGAAATAGGGTTGAGCATATAATAAAGGTGTGGCCAAGATTTCTTACTGGACACAGGAATGAACAAGAGCAAAATTATTAAAACAAAGCTCAAATCTGGGAATTGTGCTGGAATTTTTTTAATGAGATGCTTTATTTAGCTAACAAAGCTGAGGCCATAAAAATGTGATAAATTGTCAGAAGCCCCTAAATAGACAGAACGTCCTGAGGAAGAAATCCCACACAGAGCCAATGGAGGAGATGGAGAGAAAGAATCTAAGGATGTATTTGACATATTGATAAACCTGTTCTACATGGCCAAATAATTTCTACAATACAATATGCATCCTTTGTAGCATAAGAATAAACACTATGGTGGGGAGGTTGCTAATTAGAGAAACCAAAGCTTAGACTTGGCAAACAGGAGTAGGGTCAAGATAGCCATGGCATTATTCTAGACTGAAAAGTTAATATTTATATTATAGTAAGATAATTTTCTAATTTGGGGGGGACTCAAATAATATAATTCAGAATTAGTTGCTTCATAATATTTACTCAAAACCACCTAGAAAGTATACTGTTTTTTACTTAGTACATGTTTTGAATTTACTTTTAACTACCTAACATATTCACATAGTCTAAATTTCAAAATGTACATCATCTTTTTGCAGGAAAATGTCTCTCTTCCAACACTAGTTAGTGGAAGTAGGTCACTGGGGGCTCTTCCTTGGAGTTATATCTTATCCTGGCTCCTTCCTGTACTCCCCCTTTCTCTGTTCCCTGTCCTGTCTGCCAAGAAGCGAAGAATATCCTCCACCTCACACTCCAGCCTCCATGATGTTCTGCCCAAACACCTGAGGGTTGGGACCCATGCAGTGAACCCTCAGACACTGCAAGCCATAATAATTTCAAGTTGTAGGACAGGCATCCTCTCAGAATGAAAAGAAAAGTAACTAATTTAGGGACTTTATCAGATATTGATCAACATATTAACTAATAATGAAAACTAAAGCTAGCATAAGAACTCAGGCTGATGAACTCTTTGAATTCTATTTCAAATAGAACAATTCAGAAAGCACTTTACTGAGCAGAAGATTCTTTGTTCAGTTTAAACTTAGAAAAAAAAGTAACTGGATCTTCCCAAGGGATACTTATATCAAGCCATGATGAATGTATAAAGATATACAAATCATTGAGAAACCAGACAACAGTGTTAGAACTTAGTGTTAGAGCTTACAGAACAGTAAGAAAATTCACACTAGTTCATTCATTAAAAGAGAATCAAATACTGAAAGCACAATTATTTCTTCCTAGACATGCTCCAATATAACTAAGAGAAGCAGCTATGCTTCTTAGTAAGATAGTTCTAAAGCCAGTTTGTTTTGGTTGGTATTGGTTACCTCAACAACTTAGCTTCTTAATTTTATCTTGATTTTTGTTTGCTTTGAGGAATCTGCAGTTTCTAAGAATATAATCAAATTCTGAGAGCTCATCATATTTGACCTTTAAATTTTCTGTATCATTCCCCTGACTTGCCATGCAGATACTTTGAAGCTGAGTCCTTATTTTAATTCATCATTTTTCCCAGGATGAGAGGTGCTGTCTCTGACCCCTAATTTCTGTAGTTAGTTCCAAAATAATTGTTGATGGACCCCTTTATGCCTTCTTCTGTGACTTGAATCTCCATTATCCCTCTGTTTATCTTATTGGAGATTCTTGGTATATTCAGCTGTTTCTAGTAAGTCCAAATTATAGTCTAATTTTATTAAAAACAATAACAGTGTATTGAGAACCTACAGCAAGCCAGATACTATGATGTGCCTTCAATAAAAATAGTCTCTTACTCTATGTTAAATTTATTAGTGTAGACAAAGTGTAACAAGTACAAATTAAAAGAAGGAATAGATTTGATAGATGTAGAGAGAAGGTAGTTAAAGAAAAAGAAAGAAAATTCCAATTATTCAAAGATAAGTGATAGATAAAATACCTATGTGCTTTTTCAGTCTTTTTACAATTATTTCTATCTTAAATTTTTCTCAACTATATTATCAAGATTTTGCTCATATCAAATATTTTCCTTCAGCTTATTTTATGATGAATTTATAATATTTCATCACATAAATATAACTTATTTATCTTGCCAGAGTCCTAACTTTAGACATTTTCTGTTTTCTTTGTATAATTAATGCTGTGATAACATTTTAAAAACAAACCTTTATTTCTTTTTAATGCATTTGCATAATTATAAGGTCTCAGTTAAAGGCTGTGTGCATAGCTGAGTAACTTCACACATATTATCTATTTCCCTGCAAGGGTAATGTTTTGATTTCTACTACTACTTGAGAAGGTAGGTTGCACCAAATCTATTGTACCTTCAATTGATAGACAGAAATACATCTTTTTACAAATAAGCTCTGAAGCCGGGCGTGGTGGTGCATGCCTGTAATCCCAGTGGCTTAGGAGGCGGAGGCAGGAGGATCCCAAGTTCATGATCAGAGACAGTTTGCATAACTTAGCGAAACCTTGTCTCAAAAAGTAAAAAAATATGGACTGAGGGTGCAGCTTAGTGGTCCGGCACTTGCAGAGCATGCAAGTGCATGGCTGTGGGTTCAACCCCCAATACCACAAAAAGAAAAAAAAAATGCTCTGAGTTACCAACTGGTTAAGTATTAGAGGAAAAAACTTAAGTTTATATTACATTTTAAAAATCTAAGTGGACTAAAATGTTAAAAATAAAAACAATCCCATGAAGGAAATATAAGTAAACATTGCCTATCAGTTATTATAGAATGGGTAGGGCTTCTCTAAACATAAACCAAAATATATCACAAATTCAAAGACTGATACATGTGACTGTGTCAAACTTTCTACATAATAAGGAGGGCATCATAAAATTACACAGCAAAAGAAATATTTGTAAAACCGAGGTTTGGTGCCAACATTTATTCCTCATTCCTGGTGTCTCCTTTCACATTGAAACTCTATTAGCTCTCAGCTTCCTTTCTAGCAAAGAAAGGATCATTCTTCCTGCTGATGAATCTGCCCTGGATGAACTCAGGATGCTCACTTAAACCCATCCCTCTTTTTGCTTTTGCTAGCAGGATCACAAGTGGAGATCACATGTTCTACTCCACAGCTGTATGGGTGGCTTTTCACTGCTAAGGCCTAAGTAAGGGCTTAGGTCAGACCACGAAAGGGCTGACCCCAGAAGACTGTCTGCAGCTAAGGGAGGCCTTAAGCAAGGAGCTATTTCTACATGGCCTTCTGAGAGGGTGATGAGGCTGGGCGAAGCCTCTGGGCTTGCACTTCATAGGTGTGTGTGCATCTCCTATTTCTTTTATACATTTCAAGCTGTCTATGAATAGCATACGTGTATGTATTACGCGGGGCTGGGATTTAGCTCAGTGGGTAGAGCGCTGCGCTGCAGTCTCTGAGGTCCCGAGTTCAATTCCCAGCACGGCAAAAATGGGAGAAGGACCTGGCAATCCACTCCCAAAGCAATCCCGAAACAGCCATTGAAAACCCTATGAGGGTCGCTATGAGTCAGATACTGACTTGACGGCACCTAACAACAACGACATGTATTACGCATTATGCACACATACTCCTCAGAGTACAGGTTAAAAAGGCTTTCACATAGTAGACAGAGGAAAAACTATCTGTAAACCAATCATTATTTCCTACTCCCTTTATGAAAAGTACCACAGCCATCCTTGTCACTTAGAGTGAGAATAATTATGTTAAATAAATAATTGAATGAATGAATGTCAACATGGTCACATCTTTTGAAAAGTTCCCTGTTGAGATAAAGATTTTTGCAAGGAACAAGTAAGTGGACTAGAATGAGCAAGGGGAAAATGAAGTGTCTGAATAAAAGAATAGGTGAGAACTGATATTTTCTTATGGATTTCTTTAGAGAATAAACAAAGTAAGAATCTAAGCAAATGTTTTATTTTTGCCTGTTGGACTCCTTATTTTATTCTTATGTTTTAATCTATGCTCATATTTATTACACATTTTGAAAAATTATTTATTTTGTGAAGTAACATAGTCAGAAAGTAAAATTCCAAAGACTTATGACAATCTAGTCCTTATCAAGCTCATCTCCTGGAACATTTCATTTTGAACTTTGCAATTTCTTATGGGATCTTGAAATTTTTTATGCAGGATAGTTAATCTTTTGACAAGTTCTATTAAAACATTCATTGTGGAGTCTCACTGGAGAGATTTTGATTCAATAGGTCTGTGACACAGTCCAGAAGTCAGTACTTCCAACATGTATCTAAGTGCTTCTTTTTTCTGATGGGCTGCAGACTCAGAAATAGAGGGGAGGGCCCAGTGTGATGCCTCACACCTGTAATCCCAGCAATTTGGGAGGCAGAGACAGGAGGATTGCAGGTTTGATGCCAGAGGCAGCCTGCATAACTTGGTGAGACCTTATCTCAAAATAAAAAATTTTAAAAATGGGCTTGGGGAATGGGGGTATAGCTCAGTGGTGGAGCACTTGCAAAGCACATGTGAGGCCCTAGGTTTAACCCCAAAGAACTGGGGAAAAAAAAGAATGAATGGAAGGAAGGAATAAATAGAGGGGAGGTAATAAGAACCTGCTAGAGTTCCCTGAATACATCCATTGGTTCATACCTCTTTGCCCTCACAGAATCTGTTATCACAGAAAGGTCTTTAACTGTTCCTGTGTCCTCCCTTCACCTTCCCCATTTCCTTTCCAGTTACTAAGCAACCCTGAAAACACATTCTTACTCATTTTTCAAATTGTAATCACAATGGCTCTGCTACAATTGAACCCTGTATACATGTTGTATTCTCAAATCTAATCTGAACTTTTTCAATAGTTTTACAGGGCTACAAAATCAGTTGTGAGTTAGAATGGAATGTAGATTAGAATCTCAAACTGATGAAACTGCTAAAGGGGTGAGGATTAGATTCAAGAATACTTAGTAAATCATTATTGCTTAAATTTACTTTTCATCTAAATACATAAAAAGTGTATATATTTATATACATTTTCATATATGCATACAATGTACAATTGAATTGTTGTAAGCAAATCTCCTCAAACATTTCTTAATGGCAAAAACATTCAAAATCCTTTCTTCCAGCTTTTTAAAATATATACTACATTAACATTATTCAGAGTCACCCTATGAAATAGAACACCAGAACTTCTCTTATCTACCTATAACTTAGTACTAATTTATCAACTTTCCTCATCCTGTCATCTCCCCAGCCTTTGATAGTCAACATCTGACTCTCAACCTCTATGAAATCAATTGTGTTAGATTTCACATGTGAGAAAGATCATACAGTACTTGTCTTTCTGTGCCGGTTTACTTCAATTAATATAATGATCTTTAGTTTAATATATGGGCTGGGGTTAGTTTAGTTGGTAGAGTGCTGCTCTGTGCTCTCTGAGGCCCTGGGTTTGACCCCCAACACCAAAGAAACAGGAGCAGGACCTAGAAACTGACTCCTGAAATAATCAACCATTGAAAACTATGAATAACAGAGAAGCACTGACATAGTACCTGGCATGGCACAGTGTCAGGGACTGGTTTCAACCTGTTGTACACTGGGTACATGAGTCAGACCTGACTCGATGGCACCTAACAAACAAGTTTAATTCATGTTATCATAATTGAGAGGTTTTCATTTTTATAGCTAAATAGTACTTCATTTTGCAAAAGCACCACATTTTCTGTATCTCTTGTCTCAAGGGAATTTCAGCCTGTTTGGTTCAAATCTCAGGTCTGTGAGCTACTAGTTGTGAGAGGGTGGGTAAGTTACATATCCTACCCTGCAAGCCATTTGCCCTTATGTAAGGTGGTAATAGAACCTACTCTGACGGGCTGTGGTGAGGAATAAATGAGGCAAAACTAGTAAATTCAGAGCTGGCACACCTAATCTGCTAAGTAAATGCTAGGGTATATAGATTCTCTTGTACTGAGATTTTTTTTGTGTGTCTATCTGTTAAGACTGCAAGCCAACTTCAGAACAGGTTACATGACGTTCATGTTTATATCACAGAAATTACTATCATTATTCAATTATGGCTTTTTATACAATTGAATCCAGATATTCAGGTTAGAAACAAAGCCAATCATTTACTTTGGAAAGCTGTTATTTTTATAAGTTCTACTTGACAAGACTTAAGTAGCTTTATCTTCATAGCTTTATAAAAATTAGTAGTTTCTCATTAATTTTAATTATATAAAAATATCTCCATGTTAGAATATGTATCCCATCATTAAAACTGATAAAAAAAACCATGATCAGTAAAATGGGGTAGTTTTTTGAATAACTGCTGAATGGAGAATGACTTGAAACGAACTTATCAAAGTGATGTAAATAAATTCAAGTGCAAAACTAGTGCACGTTTTGATGGACTAGTAGTATACTTCTTTTTTTTTTTGCGTTACTGGGGGTTGAACCTAGGGCTTCACGCTTGCATGCTCTGCAAGTGCTGGACCACTGAGCTGTACCCCAAGTCCTTTTTGAGACAGGGTCTTGCTAAGTTACTCAGACCTCTGGTCTTGAACTTGCTGTCTTCCTGCCTAGGCCTCCCAAATCTCTGGGATTACAGGTGTGTGCCACTGCTCCCAGCCTCTTTTATTTTCAATTAAAACAAAATCAGTATTATACTATACAACTTTAATGCTCATTGCCTATAAACAAAAATTTAGCATTTCATATTTGATTTATCTTTGGGAAAAATAATTTTTTTTAAAATAAGGGCACATATTTATTTCAAGAAAATAATGCATAATTTAATAAATTTAAGTAGTACTCAGGAATTTATTTCCTGCCCTAGATTACCTAGATCTTCTGTCTTATTTGTTTCTTAATAAATCAATAATCTTAATGACTATATACATGATATAGTACATGAACTCAGTGTGATCAAAGTCTTATGCTACCATATAAAGAAAATCTTTCAAAGTATAAATATCACTATGATAGCATTAAAACATAAATACTTGATTTAATAATATCAGTAAACAAAGGAAAACAAAACATACTAATGGAAAGAGAAATTATTTTGTCTTCCGACATTCACAACTACTGAGATTCAACTAAAGGAGGTAAGGAAAGTCATGTGACCAGACAACTCTCACATGGCCTTATTCATAATCACAACTGTTCTTTACATGTTCCTCCTAGTAAATGAGAAGTTTAGTTCCATTCCTTCTTTCAGAATCTAACACTGCTGGGTAAAGTGGTGTACACCTGTAATTCCAGCAATTCTGGAGACCAAGGCAGAAGCATTGCAAGTTTGAGGCCAGAGGCAGCCTATACAACTTAATGAGTCCTTGCCTTAAAATAAAAAGTAAAAAGTGGGCTAGGAGGTGGAGCTCAGTGGTAGAACACTTGCAAAGCCTCTGTGAGGCCCTGGGTACAACCTCTCAAAGCAAAAAGCAAAAAAACCAAAAAAACAAACAAAAAAACACAACATTTTATGTATTTCATGTATAGTTAGCATCACATAAAACTGGCAACATGTTCTGAGAAATATGTGGCCAGGTGGTTTTGTCATTGTGTGAACATCACAGAATGCATTTACATCAAATAATATGGCTGATGAATCATGTGGAGAGGGAATCTCACAGGACCACTATGATACACAGTCAATTGTTAACCAAAATACCATTATGTGGCACATGACTGTCATAATATCTACCCAGAGATAAACTAATAAAGAAGACTTTTATGACGCAGAGTAGCTATAAGCTCTAGAATTCTCACATTTTATTCCATAAATTGGAAAATATGCAATAAAAATGAGATGTTATCATCTAATTTCTCCAGGTCAGTGACTTGGTTTCTACATTAATTCTTTATAACATTGAATTGTACTAGATGCATTTTAAAAATTCCTTAATTTCTCATCAGAAAATCTATTAATCATGCTAGGACTTTCATTTATAACTGATGAACTTGTCAAGTACATATTATCTGAGGCTTTTATTCGAAGCTTTGCATCCTTGAATTTAATATTTTATTTTTCTATTATACATCTTTTAGTTCCCCAATGGCTGCAAAACTAAACAAGAAAAGAAAATCTAGATTAGCACACATAAAATGTTTTTTCTAATTCTGGCCTCTCTACATGCCTTCTGAAGACAAAAGAGGGTAATACTAATAAAGACTGCAAGTTACTGGTAAATTATAGCTCAATGCCATTCAGATTTGGTAGGATAATGATTTTCAAACATCATTTCTTTTCTGTAAAATTGAGAATAGTAGCCAGCTTTTTAAGAATGCTGTATTTAAATTGGTTTCATAAACTAAAACATACACAGAAGCACACATCATATAGTGAAAAAGTGCGGAATATACTGAATTAATGGGCTGGGGTTTAGCTCGGTTGGTAGAGAGCTTGCTCTGTGCTCTGAGGCCCTGGGTTGGCTCCCTACCACTGCAAAAAATGCAAGAAGAACCTGGCAATCCACTCCCAAAGCAATCACGAATGAATAGCAGAGAAGCACGGGCATAGTGCTCTGCATGGCAGTGTCAGAGTGTTTCATTCTGTTGTACATAGGGTTGTTAGGAGTCAGACCCGATTTGAAGGCACCTAACAGCAATAACATACCAAATTAATGGAGCTGCTAATATTGAAGGGAGCAGGTGGCAGAAGTTACTACATTTAATAAGTGCTTTGATTCTTTGTAAGACTGAAAATAGATTTTGAAAGTTTGAGCTCTATATATTTTCTTGAGGAGGAAGAATAAATAAACCAACATGAAACCATTTTCTCATCCTGTCACCATAAAAAACAAAAACAACAACAACAACAACAAAAACCACAGACCCTTTGACCCCTTAGGTTTGTCTATGGCTAAGAACATTCTATTGGCACTGAAAGTGATTAAGAACACAAAGAAATACACTGAAACTTTCAGTGCTAGTTTTTATTGACCATTTCTCTCAAGTAGGAAGGGAGAGTAAGCAACACACTGAAGCCAGCCTAAATCAACGGGCCACCAAATTAAATGCCTACTCATTCAACCTCTGCACCTAACTCATAGCACTCCATAATTATTACTTGTTCCACTAAGCAAGGATGAAACAGTGAAAACAAGGATTAGTTTTGTCAGTAAGAAGCTGAAAGCCCATAAACTCTCCCACACCTTTATCATGGAGAAGCTGCCAGGGTTGTCCCTAAGGAATTATCAAGCCCTAGCCAGGAGAGGAAGGGGCAAGGTGTTTATGGGCTCTAGACCAGAGAGGGAAGGGAGGATTGACGTGTCACATTGGGACAGGTAGGAAGTGGGTGTGTGGAGGGTTCTGGAAGAGGGAAAAGGAAGTAGTCATCAGTTGCCAAGCCAGGGCAGATTTTGAGATAGGTTTTAGTGGGCTTTTTCAGAGGGCTCTTTGAGGACTGGGGCATAATGGGTCCTAGAAGGCACTACCTTATGGGAAGCCGCCATTTTGTAACAGGGCCTGCCTGACAAGTTTCAAATTCCCTAACTCCTGGCCCGTGTCCTTTGTGTGCCCCAACAAAAGAGCCATTCCACTCTTTCTGGTAATATTTCTTGTTTTTGACTTTTAGAGCAAACATAAATTCCTAACTCACCATGGTTTCGTCATTGCTATGAAAGAAATTTTCATAGGGTTTTAACATGCATGTGCCCTCATTCTGTCCACGACATTATAAAGTGAAGGGCAAGACTTTTCCTCCCATTTCTCCTTCCGCCTCCTTTTTTTCCTCTCCACCTCTGCATGCTCTTTGTCTATCATTCCCATAGTGGTTAGCATTGCACAAGACACATATTAAATACTGAAGACAAGAGACTGGCTGTAGCTCATCTTGGTAATGTAATTGCAGAGAGGAGGGGGACCTATTAGAGGTGAGGCCTGGATAATCTTAGTTAGGCCACTGGGGGTACTGCCCTGAGAAAGGATGACGGACCCTGATAGGTCCTAAGAGAAAGACCGTTGGAAAAGCTTGAGCCTGGTTGTACTTGGACTCTGGCTTTCTGTCTGGCCACATCCTTCTCCCCACACCCTTCCCTCCATGATCATCACCATGATCAGGCATAATCTCGGGGTCCTCAACAGAGTAGGTGCCTTGCTGTTTGGACTGTCATCCTCAGCAGCTGTGAGCTAAATAAATATCTTTTCTTTATAAATCACCCAAATTCAGGTATTTCTATTTACAATAAAGTAACCAAAAATGGACTAATACAACCCCTGTTCCTACCACACCAAGTTATCTAACTTCCTGATTGGTGGAACTTCTGTGTCAATACATGACAGCAGTTACCATGTTAACATTTTTAAGTCTTTTTTTTTCTTTTTTTCTTTTTTTATTGGAAGTTTTTAATGTACACCTTAATGTGATTCATTCTGACATGCTTTTCATTGTGACATTTCCATATATGCATTTTGATGTACATTATTCATATAGGTTCCCCCTTACCCTTCCTATGCTTCCCCCCCTCCCACCCTCCCCATCTAAGTCTTCTCTATCTTTTACTTGGTAATATTTTTCTGTATGTCCTTCAGTTCCAGTTCTGTTTAAGACAGAAACTTTTCCTGTAGTGGTCTTTGTTTTTATCTTGTTAGAACAATTGCATGCATTTTCTAGACCATTTATATTGATACCATTCTTATCTACCCCCCCTTTTATTTTGATCCGATCTTTGAATAGGATTTTTCCTTCTTATAATTTTGATTCAGCTCCCACATATGAGTGAGGACATGTAGTGTTTCTCTTTCTGAGCTTGGGTTCGTTCACTCAAAATAATTTTCCCCAATTCCATCCATTTTGCTGGGAATGACCTTATTTCATTTTTCTTGCTTGCTGAGTAGTATTCCATTGTGTATATATACCATCATTTTTTTATCCATTCTTCTGTTGAAGGGCACTTTGGTTGATTCCATATCCTTGCTATTGTGCAAAATGCTGCTTTGAACATGGAGATGCAGGTGTCTCTGTGGTATGGTGACCCATCTCCCTTTGGGCAAATTCCCAATAGTGTTACAGCTGGGTCATATGGTAGATCTATTTTTACTTTTTTAAGATAGCTCCATATTGATTTCCACAGTGGTTGGACCAATTTACAGCTCCACCAACAATGTAAGAGTGTTCTGTTTTCCCCGCAGCCTTGCCAGCATTTGTTGTTGTTTTATTGATCTTGGCCATTCTTACTGGTGTAAGTGAAATCTCAGAGTTGTTTTGATTTGCATTTCCCTAATGGCTAGGGATGTTGAACATTTTTTCTTGTGTTTCATGGCTTTTCGGACCTCTTCATTTGAGAACTATCTACACAGTTCCTTTGCCCATTTGTGTATTGGGTTGTTTGGTTTTGGGGAGTTTTTTTCTTGAGTTCTTTATAAAGTCTAGTAATTAGACCTTTGTCTGATGTATAAAATGCGAAGACTTTTTCCCATTCCATGGGGGTTTCCTTGACTCTGTTAATTGTTTCTTTTGCTGTGCAGAAGATTTTTCATTTCATGTAATCCCATTTATCTATTCTTGTTGCAATTTCTTGAGCAATTGGAGTCCTATTGAGGAAATACTTTCCTAAGCCTATATGATGGAGTGTATTGCCTATCTTGCCTTCTATAAGTTTTAAAGTTTCTGGTTTTATGTTGAGATCTTTTATCCATTTTGAGTTAACTCTCATGTATATTGAGAGATGGGGGTCAGCTTTCATTTTTCTGCATGTGGATGACCATGTTTCCCAGCACCTTTTTTTTTTTTTTAACTTTTTTTTTTTTTTTTAGAAATTTTTAATGTACATCATAATGTGATTCATTTTGACATGCTTTTCGTTGTGACAATTTTCATATATGCAATTTGATAAGCATTATTCATATGGGAAACTTAGGAAGGGGGGAGGGGGGAAACATAGAGGAGGGTAAGGGGTAACCAGCACCATTTGTTGAAGAGGCTGTCCTTTTTCCAGTTTACTTGCTTTGCTCCTTTGTCGAAAATAAGGTGGCTATAGGTGTGTTGAGGTATTTCTGAGTCTTCTATTCTGTTCCAGATGTCTTCGGGCCTATTTTTGTGCCAGTACCAAGCTGTTTTTGCAACCACTGCCTTGTAGTAAAGTTCGAAGTCAGGGATTGTGATTCCCCCTGCATTAGATTTGCAGCTTAAAAGTGTTTTGGCTGTACGTGGTCTTTTGTGGTTCCATATGAATTTTTGGATCATTTTTTCTATTTCTGTGAAGTCAGTCAGTGGAATTTTAATGGGTATTGCATTAAATCTATAGATTGCTTTTGGTAGGATAGCCATTTTTACAATATTAATT
>VMDO01020417.1:0-37568 GCA_007922755.1 Pedetes capensis | reverse complement strand
AAAAAAAAAAAAGAGTGAAATGTCATTTGCAGCAAATGGATGGAACTGGAGAATATCATCTTAAGTGAATGAACACAGGCCCAAAAAGAGAAATACCTTATGTTCTCACTCATATGTGGGAGCTGAATCTATACATAAGCACATATATAAAAATGAACAATTAAACTTAGCTAAGAATGGAAAATATAAGCAGAGTAGAAAGAAAGAGGGAGAGGACTAGCAAAGGCAAGCGAAGATTGTGGAATATGGGATGGGAAAGAGAAACAATGTAAAGGAATAAAGGGAGAGAGGATAATCTCAATGTAAATGATGTAATTTCAAGAGTAGATGGGAAAAATAGGAGAATATAACCCATAAATGCATACAAGTTTTACTACATATAAATCAAAATTTCCATAAACTTTGTAAGTTGATGAAAGTGTAGCCAAAAGTGATGTTACAGTTGCACAGTGGGGAAAAAATGTTGCATTACTCTGTACCCCACCAACATTTATCAATAAAGGGAAAAAAGATAAAAGAAACCACCTCTACTCTCAGTTGATGTGAAAAATCTACAAAGAATCTACAAAAAAAAAAAAAAAAGCTAATAGACTATGGGAATCTAGCAAGGTCACAAAATGCAAAGAAAATATGTTTTAAACCAGTTGCATTTTTACATACTAGCAATGGACAATTTGAAAATGTATTTTTGGAAGTGTATAGGAGTCCTGAGAGTTGTTGCTCTAAAGAATGTCACTGATGACGTCATTCAGACTGTCATTAACTAGACATCATTGACTCTAATCACTCTACTCAGAGTGAGGAATGTTTGACCTTTCACTTAATAAAGTCCACCTAAATTTACAAGAGGACAATACTCTTGTCTTCCAGAACATTCCTCTGGTTCTTCAGAGCAGTGCTTCTCAAGCTATTTATAATAAAAGACCAATTTCTCCTCAATCTATACCAGATTAATAATTTTGTAAAATAAAAATATATTACTAGCAGAAATGAAATTAAAAGCAAAGCTATACAAAATTAAGCCTGCAGTGGTAGCCCTGTGGCATCCGATCCCTTCAGATCTCGGAAGCTAAGCAGGGTCGGGCCTGGTTAATACCTGGATGGGAGACCGCCTGGGAACACCAGAAGCTGTAGGCTTGGGAGAAGGACCTGGCAACCCCCTCCCACAAATCAATCTGCCATTGAAAACCCTATGAACAGCAGAGAAGCACTGACAATAGTGTTTCCCCTGTTGAACAGAGGGTCGCTATGAGTCGGATACCGACTCGATGGCACCTAACAACAACAACAACATACAAAATTAAGCCCCATTTTGTTTTGTTTTGTTTTGTTTTTGTTGCTGGGGACTGAACACAGGCCCTCATGAATCTAAGCACACAAGTGTGGGGTGCGCACCTCCCGGTCCGGCCCATTTGTTCGGACAGGCGGTGCGGCCATACACACAGATACTAAACATAACTCACATGGGACCCTTGGGTGAGGGGAGCATACTCCTGCGGCCCTTGGGAACACTGGCAGAGACAGGAGAAAGGAAAAAGCCTCGGAAGCTTTTGCCTTGTAGGGACAAACACAGCTCTTTATTGCTTCTCAGCGCTGATAAAGGCAGAGAGAAACCCAAAGTGTACAGCTTACCAGTGCTATCAGCCTAAGTGCTGCAGCTCTATGCTGGTGGGGGGGTGGGCAGCCATGGCTCTTCTTCTCTGGCACTGGGATCAGAGACTGTCCTCAGCTTCGGCCTCTTGGCACTGGGTCCAAGAGGCTTTTCTCAGCTCGCTTGTAGTCCGTCATTCCTTGAGAGCCCTGTCTAGTTGTCCTGGTCTCAGTGGTCATGAGGAGAGAGAGTTTTATCTTCTTCAGTGGTCCAGGCAAGAGAGAGTTCTTGCTTTGTCAGTGGTCAGACAGAGAAAGAGAGTGAGCTACTGTAGTGCAGCTCCTTATATAGCTTGCCCGTAATGGCCTGAGCCAATCAGCTTTGAGTCCAATTGTCCAATCAGATTTGGGGGATTTATGAAGGGTTTTGTACAAATGTCAAGTCAAGTTACTTTTATTTTCCCTAGATTTCTAATTTACAAACCAGACCATCAAAAGCCGTTTTCTCAGTTATGGGGTTTTTGCCAATTTCCTCCCAATTTCCCCCTACACACAACCATATGATCCACCCCTGAACTATACCCCAGTCCCCATTCAAAATTTTACTATTTGATGCAGCAGACATAAAATTGCTCCATCAAATTGCTATAAAAATACCTAGATGATTTTTCTCAATATCTGTGCTTATGTTATCATGTTGTTATTGCTGTTGTTTTTAGGTGCTGTGGAGTCATAGTGACCCTGTGTAGAACAGGATGAAACATTACCCCACTCTGTGCCATGCACACGATCATTCTATGTTTGAACCCAATGTTGCAGCCACTATGTTTCTACTCATTTTGAGTTGTGCTACATCAGCAAAAGGCGATCTCAGGGGCTTTACTCCATTCCCATTATTAAGGTTGACTCTACTTTGAAGAGGCAACTCTTCCCCAGTTGTTTCTTGAATGCTTTCCAACCTGAGGGGCTCATATTCAAGCACTGTATTTGACAGTGCTTCTCTATTATTTATAGAGTTTTCAAGGGCTAATTGTTTTGGGAATGGGCTGCTGGGTCCTTCTCCCCAGTCTGTCTTAGTCTGGAAGTTCAGTTGAAACCTGTCCACTATCAATGACCCTGCCGGTATATGAAATATCAGTGGCATACCTTTCAGTATCACACTAACATGGACGCCTCCACAGCACAACAAGCTGACAGACATGTGGGGTCCTCATGAGCTAATACCAATCAGTTTGTAGAGCAGACCCAATCCGTGGTCCACACTCCAAATCACCTTGTCCTGGAAGTTTGCAAGCCAGGCCAAAGAAAATAGGGGGAGTTATGAAAAAAATGATGAGTAACCAATAGTTGGAGATGGGGACATGGTTTGTCAGGGCCTGACTTTGCCTCAACTCAGTATTAACTCCAGAAAGCGAGTCCTAGCTTGGGAACCTGCATTTCTTTACACCGTGATCTAAGCTTTCAGATTTAACTGCTGCTGGAAGTCCTTATGTGACCCTAGGCTGACTTCATTAAATGGTAACCTGTTCCATTTGTTTCTCTTTTCCATGTCCAAGAAAAAAAAAATTTAATTTCCTACTACTCTTCTAATATTTATTTGTTTTCTTTCTTCCCCCTCAGTCTTTTCGTTTTACTTCTCTCCCTCTCCTTGTCTTCCTCCTTCCCTGTTCCTCATACCCATAATTTAAGCAAAACTTGGAAAAGTTAAACATTGACCTTTTATGTGCTAGTCATTCTAGGGACCCTTTGTACGCTAGCCTCAAGCGGAGCATTCCAAGTCAACTGAAGTGTTACCTTTCTGATTCCCGCATCTTATCAATGCCTGGAAATTCCCATTTTACTGCTTCCTTTTGTTCTAAAATATCAAATCCTCACTCTTCAGTGAGGAGCTGATTGTCTGTGGCCTCATTGATTATTCTCGAAATAGAACACCACTCTTCCATGAACCCAGTCATGTAGAAAACTCCCCTTGTGTTTTGTTCACTGGTTGTTTTCTGAGAGAAAATTCTTTTAGGATACTGTTATGAATAAAGGGAACATGTTGTCAAAGCATGATCATGAAGGAAGTGCTTTGAGTCTCTTTTGTGGAAAAAAAAAACACTGTTGGGGTAGAATTATGGTTTCTGAGCACTACTGAAGATTTAGAAATACAATTTACATGATGTTTGACATTTCATGGCTTTGCAAAGTATATCTCGAAACTAGTCACAGAAATTTTACCTGGATCTCTTGTCCTTGGCTAAAATTTAAAAGTCAAGCCTATTCTGGCCTAAGAGTGCAGCTCAGTAGTAGAGCACCTGCTTAGCAAGTACTAAGCTCTGGGAACATCCCTAGCATCCTCCCCCCAAAAGAGGGGGAGTCTACAGGGGCGTATCACAACTACTTTTTTTTTTTTTTTTTTTTTTTTTTTGTGGTACTGGGGGTTGATCCGGGGGCCTCACGCCTGCATGCTTTGCAAGTGCTGGACCACTGAGCTGCACCCCCAGCCCTTTTATTTTTTTCCCTTACTTCCTGAGACAGAATCTCGCTAAATTACGTAGACTTCCTCTGGTCTCGAACTTGCAATCCTCCTGGCTCCGCCTCCCAAACCACTGGGATTACAGACATGCGCCACCATGCCCAGCTGTATCACAACTATTGAAAGAATAAATTCAATATAGCATTCTTTTTCTATAGCTAATTCTATGCTTCCAAGTGAAAAATTACTCATTTAATAAATCCCTTCACTGGTATCATTAAACTTTGCTACTTTTTAAATTTCCTAATGGTCCCACAATCGTATTATTCTGGGTAACCTCAGTACTTTCTCACATGGGGCAGGTCCCAGAGGTGTGGCCCTGTAGCATCTGCCTAAGCCTAAATCAGTGCAGGGTGGGGTAACAACCCCACAATACCATTACAGTTGCAGGTCATCTTCCATATTTTATGATTGTTCTTATGAAAATTGTTGACCTTATAACTTTTAGGATCTCTACATTATAAAATGAGAAGAGAATTTTTTTTATATGTTCCTTTTAGTTTCATTTTATTGTAGTTTTAAAAACCTATTAGACCCGGGTGTGCTATCATAGGCCTGTTATCCCAGAGACTTAGGAGGCAGAGGCAGGAGGATCACAGGTTCAAGGCCAAAGGCAGCCTGTGTAATTTAGTGAGACCCTGTCTCAAAATTAAAAAAAAAAAAAAAAAAGTTAAAAAATAGACCAACTCAATGGTACAACACTTGCAAAGCATGAATGAGGCCCTGGGTTCAACTCCCTAGTACCACACACACACACACACACACACACACACACACACACACACACACAAAGAATTTTTAAGTGCCTTTTTGAAAATTCTTAAATTTTGGATAATTATTGTTACACAATAATTGTTACTCAAGTTCAAGGCCCTGTCTTAAAATTCAAAAAAGTAAAAACTGGGCTGAGGTGCAGCTCAGTGGTACAGCACTTGCAAAGTATGTGTGAGGCTCTGGGTTCAACTCCTCAGTACAAAAAAGAAAAAAAAGAAAAGAAAAAGAAAAAACCTTAAAAGCAAATATCTTAAATAATAAAAGGCTTTTTATTTTGTGGTCTTAGATGATCCTGCAAACCAATGTCAATCAATTAGGTTGAGGGGACACCAGTTAAGGACTACCTAGGAGCAGATTTTCTCCCCAGTGCTAGTGATGGACCCCAGGACATTGCACATGCTAGTCTTTCATAAATGTTCAGAAATATAAATCACAAAAGGTCATCAGCATCAATGGATTTCTGCTTCTTTCCATTGGGAGGGTGGCTTGTGAGGAAGTAAGAGGTAACCAGAAGAAAGAGAGAGGATGGATTGTGATTTTTCTCCCTTCCATCTCTACCAAAAGCCAAAAAGAAGTAAAGTTAACCATGGCCTTGCTATATCCCAGAATAAGGGTGTCATTAGAGATAATAAAAATCCTTTGTCTGTAGTTGCCAGAAAAATATACAAAACATGGAAGCTTCCCGCAAGAAATTAAACTTGGAAAGAAGAGAAAATTTTTCTTCTTATCCTTCAAATTACATCCCTGAAATAAGCTAGGCAGATAATCCATTACTTGTTCCACAGGTCGGATGGGGTGTGACTTGGCAGAAATAACATGGTCTGGGTGTCACATGATTTTGCCTTCCTGAAAGGCAAAGACCCTATTTCAAGACAAAGTTCTATTGTCAAGTTGCTGTTCAGAAGTCAAACTTCGGGAACTTGATTTTCATTTTCTCCCAGTTCTCAGGATTCTTTGCAAGGAGGATATAGCCCAGCAACGTGATTTGGGGCAGAAATCCCAGGTCTGAGTCCTTATTTACAGCATGGCCTTGGGTCAATCATCCAGTCAATATTTTCCATCCGTGAGGTAAGCAGAAGGATGTTCCAATTTGCAATATCTAAGGATCAATTGACTACCAGAAATTTGGGGGCTGGGGATATAGCTCTGTGGCAGAGGTACAAGACCCTGGGTTTGATCCTTAACACCACAAAAATAAATTAACAAAAGCATTTGGCCATAAGCCAATGGGGAACATAAAGATTCCTTTTTATGGTTCCTAACCAAGACACAATCTACTCATTAGGACCTTTCGGCTAAGTGTACACATTTTCAAAAACAAAGGACAATTTTGTGATTGTATAATACTTGTCATAAGCAGGACAAAAGTACAAAGGTTAGAGTTATTTTTAAATAGAATTGTTTCTGGGGCTCTTTGTTCTTTTTTTTTTTTTCTTGGTTGAACTTTATGATTTGTTTTGTTCCATTTTTATTCAGGAGAGTCTAAGAAAAATCAGTGTGTTTGTTTCAAACTGCACAAGACAATGTTGTTACCACTTTTGTTTATTATAGGATTTGGACTTTTCTCTCTTCTCTCCCTACATACTCTAGTCCAAATTCTGAGTCTGAGGTTTATTGTAAATGTAAATTCAATTACAAACAATATTCCAAATGGGCAGTGCTTTGTTGGTTGAAAAGGGAAAGAGGGCCTCAAGCATTAACTGTGTACATACCCTTTTCCATCTTCTTAAAGCAGATTTTATTGGTTTAATTATAACCATTAGAAAATGGAGACATGATTCAAATCCTAGGTTGAAAGAGCGATGAGAACTGAAAGTACAGAAGAAATGAAAATATGGAAACACACGAGGAAAGGCTTATCTTTATTTTGAAGCAGAAGTATAGTAATAATTTCTATTTTATAATTTCCTTGTCAAGGAGATCAAAGGGCTCTGATGACACTGTAGACTTACCATGACACACATTTGAGGAGAAGGAATCCACTGTGACTCTATGATTCTCTTTTTACAACTGAAAAAGATGAAGCTGTGGGTTAGTTTCTGGTACTGTAACAAATACCCGAAGAATTCAACTTATAAAGAGGAAAGGCTTATTGTGGCTCACAGTTTCAGAGGTTCCAGTCTATGATCAATTGGCTCTGTTATATTATGCTTGGGCCTAAGCAACAGCTGCATGGCAGGGAGCATGTAGTAGAGTAGCTTGTTCATTTTATGGCAGCCAGGAAGCAAAGAATAACGAAGAAGAGCCTGAGGTTTCATAATTCCCTTCAAGGGTACTGTCCCAATAACCTAAGTTCCTCCCACTAGTCCCCACCTCTTAAAGGTCCCATCACCTCCTAATAGTGTCAAGCCAGAGACCAACCCTTTAATACATGGGTTTCAGGGGACACTTCAAATCTAACCCACAGCAGGATGGAAGATAACATGGTTTAATAATATCTCAGTAGTCAATATAGAATGTTTGAGTAAACCATTTCTGTCTCAAAAACTGAAAGCTGACTTCATCCTACTTATGCAGTAGTGAACAAGAACCAAAAGAAAGGTGTTAGTGGAGGAATAGCTGTAGCCTTAGTGGTTGTTGTTATTAGGTGCCATCAAGTCAGTGTCTGACTCATAGTGACCCTACGAACTACAGGTGAAACAGTATTGTTAGTGCTTCTCTGCTATTCATAGGGTTTTCAGTGGCTGATTGACTTTTTAGGAGAAGGTTGCTAGGTCCTTCTCCCAAGCCTACAGCACCTGGCGTTCCCAGGGGGTCTCCCATCCAAATACTAATCAGGCCTGAGCTTGCTTAGCTTCTGAGATCTGATGGGATCAAATGCCATAGTGGCCCAGCTGCAAGTGTAGCCTTGGTAGCTTCTCCTCATTATCTACATTATGTCAGGCACACAGGTAAGAAAAAGACCCATCTAGAACACGCAGGAAGGCTCTACGATGCCTCTCCAGGGCCTGCCAACACTGTGCAAAGCTGTGCTGGCCTCAGCCAACCTTTGACTGGTGCTGCCTGAGCTCCACCTTGAGGCAGGGGCAGACAGGTCCTGCAGGAGCCCCCTGTGCTTTTGGGG
Organism: Pedetes capensis; assembly: GCA_007922755.1. NCBI lineage: Eukaryota > Metazoa > Chordata > Mammalia > Rodentia > Pedetidae > Pedetes > Pedetes capensis. The sequence goes on along the minus strand of VMDO01020417.1, from coordinate 29,622 downwards.
GTGGCACAGTCTCACTGAGACCAGGGAGAGGTGCTCAGTCTGTCAGATACCCCAAATCTAATACACAGCAGGGTGTGTATACCCTGCTGTACATACACAGCAAGTGCCCCAGGGAAGTGGCTGGTGGCTGCTTAAAGATGCTGGACAGATGCGAGACACACAGGTCAATTCTTGGGCTCAGGGAGTCCCACTGATTTGTCAATATTTTACCTAATAGGCACATGCAGTTGACTTAATAAAATGCTGGAAGTCATAGACAGAAGCATGCTCACCCCAAAGTGAGCCTCTAGCCCAGTTAGTGGGGGGCCACCAACCTCCCTCCCCTCTTGGTACTGTGGGTCATCACTTTGGCCAGAATGCCTCGTCACCTCATCAGGTAGAGATCTAGGTGTCCCAATTAACTCTGAGGAGCACATTGCAAAGTGGGCACTTCTACTTCTAGGGGAAGTTGTGACCATCTCCCTCCTTGTGGTAAGAAGCATGTGATAAGGCTCATGTGTCCACAGCTCTCCCATGGATCCCACCCTGACTTCTTGGAGGGACCTCAATAGTGAAAGAGCCAACCATTTGCCTAGCAAATTAACACACTGGAAGAGACTGGAAATGTTAGCCATTCTGTTTCATTGTTGTTGTTGTTGTAAGGTGCCATCGAATCAGGTCCAACTCATAGCGACTCTATGTACAGCAGAATGAAACACTCCTGGATTCTGTGCCAGGCACATGATCTTGTTTATGTTTGAGCCCATTGTTGCAGACACTGTGTCAATCCGTCTGGTGGAGGGTTTTCCTTTTTTTCGTTGACCTGCCACTCTTCCAAACACGTTGTCCTTCTCCAAGGATTGGTCCCTCCCAACTACATGTCCAAAATACATGAGATGCAGTCTAGCCATCCTTGCTTCCAAGGAGCACTCTGGTTGCACTCCTAGGACAGATCTGCTGGTTCTTTTAGCAGTCCATGGTATATTCAATAATCGTCTCCAGCACCATAATTCAAAAGCATCAATTCTTTTCCTATCTCCCTTGTTCAATGTCCAGCTTTCACAACCATATGATTGACTGAAAATACCACAGCATGAGTCAGATGCGCATTTGTCTTCAATGTAACATCTTTACTTTTCAAAACTTTGAAGAGATCTTTTGCCACAGCTTTTCCCAATACAATGTGCCTTTTGAATTCTTGACTGCTGCTTCCATGGGTGTTAACTGTAGAACCAAGTAAAGCAAAATCATGGACAACCTCAATCTTTTCTCCATTCATTGTGAAGTTGCATATTGACCCTGTTGTAAGCATTTTTGTTCTGTTGGTGTTTCTGTTTCTGTTTCATTAGAGAACCAAAAAGTAGATGCTCATAAATTGTTCTGTCCAAAGCAAAAATGAAGGCAATGATTTCAGAGGTCAGTAAAAACTGTCAGGCAAGGGCCTTAGAGGAATTGACACCACCTTGTAGGGTGATGACAAGCTCAGAGCTCAGAGGCCACAGTGGTAACCAAGGAATGGCTGATGGGTTGTCGGGCTGAAGGGTGGTGGTCCATTCCTTTGGCAGCCATCTTGGCCATGACTTTAACTCATAATCCTCAAGTCTAAAGACCCCAATCCTGTATTACCATTGGGGAAGGTAATAGAGGGTTATATGTGCCTTGGGAGCTATGTGAAGTGAGTTTAAGTGGTTGTTCTTGAGTGTGTTGCCAAGGTTGTATCCAAGTGCAGAGTCCAAGTGCAGGCAGCCAGAATTAATTAGGCTGGTCCAGAAGTGAGCTGCAAGTGTGACATGGTGGTACCAAGGCTGGTAAGGCCAATCTAGTTATTGGAAGACAAACACTGAAAACCCAATAATGAGCTAGAAAGAGAAGAAAAATAGGAAGTCAAAGCAAAAGTAGGCAGAGGGAGCCTGAGGCAGCCTCCAAGAGATGGGCTCAGATGTGGAGAGTCACAGACAATGCCAGACACATGACGTGGGGGGAGGGTTCAGGGTGGGATGTTATCAGCAGCAAAACATGTGCCCAGGGTGAGGAACATGACCCAGCATGGGCGTAAAGGTTAAGAGCTGGCCAGCTAATGAAAAATGTGCTAGAACAGTCTTCTGTGTCGTACACAGCAAGTGCACCTGGGAAGTGGCTGGTGGCTGCTTAAAGATGCTGGACAGATGCGAGACACACAGGTCAATTCTTGGGCTCAGGGAGTCCCACTGATTTGTCAATATTTTACCTAATATGCACATGCGGTTGACTTAACAGAATGCTGGAAGTCATAGACAGAAGCATGCATGTCACAGCTTCCCTAGTAAGGGACAAGAGAGACTATTGGATAGATACAGGATTTGTTCTCCAATTAGCAAAACTCCTTTGTATTATTAGACCAAGGAATTCCTCTGAAGAAGATTCTTTTGAAAACAGCCCTCTCTTGGCTTATAGATTATGGGTGTGGTCTGCACCAAACTTTTAATTTGCCTCTTGGTCTCTCATAGGATGACCTTCAACAGCCCCTCACAGGGACCCCCAAGCAGGAAGATGGCAGGCAGTGACAACCTACCTGTGCTCAACCTACCTGTGCCCAGTGCAACTCACCATAGCTTGGCCCTCTATCAACTGTCCAGTGCAAATGAACACACTTGACAGGTGTATATTCATTAGCAGCATGTGCAGACCCAGGTATTGGTTGTAAGAGGGAGCAGATAACGTGTCCTTCCAGACTTTAAAGCATGTAAAGCTGCTCTGTGCTCATGTTGCACTCCATAATTGGTCCTAATAAGGAACATTTTCCCTTTAAGGAATAGTGGGGTTTCAATATCTTAAAATCTTACTGTCTTGAACAAAATGTACACATGGAAAGTGAAAAGCAGCAAATTAAAGATACTCCACAAATTTTTTTTTCTTTCCTTTTTGGTACTGGTGGTTGAACCCAAGGCCTTGCGCCTGCATGCTCTGCATGCTTTGCAAGTGCTGGACAACTGACCTGCACCCCCAGCCCTTCCGCCTCTGGTCACAAACTTGTCATCCTCCTGCCTCCACCTCCCAGGCCACTGGGATTACAGGCGTGCGCCACGTGCCCACCTCATACTCCACAAATTTAAAACAAAGTTTAAATGTCACTGGACCTTTGAATCTATCCAAAGTCAACCTCTTCTTTCTGCAAGGTCTAGGTGAAGCCCACTGCCACCTGGGTGTCTTTTCTAAGTCTGGTGAGGGTCCATGAAGGACCAGTACTCAGTGATGGCTAATATCCACAAATTTCTTAGGAATTGCATGTACTGTCTTTTTAATTTTACCCTGGGAGTTTGAACCCAGAGTCTCATGCCTGCTAGGCAAGCACTCTACCACTAAATTATACCCATAGGCTCTTTTAATTATTTTCCTTTCCTTTCCTTTTCTTTCTTGTTTTTTTTTTTTTTTTTTTTTTTTTTTTTTTTTTTTTTTTTTTTTTTTTTTTTTTTTTTTTTTTTTTTTTTTTTTTTTTTTTTTTTCAGTACTGGGGGTTGAACCCAGGGCCTCGCGCTTGCATGCTTTGCAAGTGCTGGACCACTGAGCTGCACTCTCAGACCATTTTTTACCTTTTGAGACAGGGTCTCGCTAAGTTACACAGACTGCCTCTGGTCTGGACATTGTGATCCTCGTACCTCCGCCTCCCGACCCACTAGGATTACAGGTATGTGCCACCGTGCCCAGCAGCCCTTTTAATTCTTATTTTGAGACAGTGTCACCAAATTGCCCAGGCTGGCCTCGAGCTTACCATCCTCCTGCCTTAGCCTCCCCAGTAGGTGGAATTACAGGCATGTGCTACCATGCCCACCTTATGCCATCTTTATCTGCAATATCTCATTTAATCCTCTCCACAACTCAGAATGTTGATAATATTATTAATCCCCACTAGGTAAGTAAGAGGCTGGGATTTAGCTCAGTTGGTGGAGCGCTGCTCTGCAGTCTCTGAGGTCGCGAGTTCAATTCCCAGCACCGCAAAAATGGGAGAAGGACCTGGCAATCCACTCCCAAGGCAATCCCGAAACAGTCAGCCATTGAAAACCCTATGAGCGTCACTATGAGTCGGATACCGACTCGACGCGGCACCTAACAACAACAACTAACAAGGTAAGTAAGAAAACTGAGATGTTAGCTCAAGGTAATGCTGCTTTTAACAAGTCACATCTAAACTCGAACCCAGGTTTCTCAGAGGCCAAGACCACCTACCCACATAGGAGCTATTCAGTCTACAAAATCATTAGGATGAACACCTTGGAAACATACTTTCGACTAAAACAAGTTCATACAAAGACACACCTGGTGATGGACTCCTGGCATGTGCTACTTTAAGCAGAGGAGGAATGGACATTTTCCCAGAATAGAGCTGAAGACTAAGCTAAAGGAAATGGCCAATTCCTTTTTTTCCCAGACCAGTTATTTATGTGACAGAGGAGTTTTTGTTTGTTGTTTTGTTTTATTTTTTCTTTTGCTGTTTGCTGTTCTGGTGGTTCCACATGAGGCCAGGAGGGCCTTAGAGGACCTGCAGGACATGGGGGGTGAGTGGCTTCCCAACAGGCCACCTGGCTCTGATTCAGCACAGGGACCAGCAGAGCATCTCTGCAATCACAGCCCCACTGGCACTGATGAAAATCACCAGGATGCTGCTGGCCCTTCTTCCTTGCTGAGAGCCAGGAAAAGCAGCTCCATAAATCTGAAGCCAAGGCCAGGCTTCCCAGGCTGGGATAAACAAATCAAGCATTTCAAAGCAACAGGCGAGCTCCTCGCCCCAATTTGCATACAAATGCCAGCAAACAGCCTCCCATTGTCAGCCAGAAATGGGGAAGGATGTTGGGTTTTATTGTCCAGCCATAGCGTTTGTCACAACCCAGTGCCTGGAAAGATTCATGGAACGCAGCCTGCTTCCCGATCCAGTGGCAGGACTGAAATGACTCTTGACAGATCACAATCCCGGACGGACAGAGGAGGCTCCTTTCAGAGACCTCCTCATCTAGTGTCACCTACGCCTTCTGTCCAGCCTGTGAAACTGGTAGCTAGGTGCCAAATTCCAGGGGGGACCAAGCTCCCAATCAAGCATCAGAAATGCCACACCAGGTTTTACAGAAATGATGTTTCTTATTTGCAGCAAAAATGATTGCATTTTATTTATTTCCCCTTTTGTTTCTTTGGTGGTGAGGATGAAACCCATTGCTCCTGCTAGCAAGTTCTCTACCTCTGCTACACTCCAGCCCCGCTTGCCCTTTAAAATATGGCTTGTTAAAAGGTAGAGTTTCTCTTTCTCACACTTCCTCCTATTTTCAACCCACACTACTGCTGGAAGCAGGTTGACATTGGCCTGAGTCAGGACGGATAAAGCATATAAAATCAGTATATATAAAAATTTTAAATATATAAATAATAGAACAAAAAAATAGAAATAATACAAAAATTGGAAGCCATGAATGGTTGTCCTCCTCCCTCCCACACATATATTCTTTTTTTTTTTTTTTCAAAATTTACCTTTGAGGTTGGACACAGTGGTGCACGCCTGTAATCTCTCCAGTGACTCCAGAGGCCGAGGCAGGAGGCTCTCCGGTTCTGGAGGTCAGAGGAGGCTGTGTAACTTAGCGAGACCCTGTCTCAGGATAAAAAATAAAAAGACTGGGGGGTGCAACTCAGTGGTAGAACACTTGTAAAGTATGTGTGAGGGTGTGGGTTCAACCCCCAAGTACCGTCAAAAAGAAGAAAAAAGTATTTACCTTTGATTAAGCCAGGCAAGGTGATGCACACTTGTAATCCAAGCCCTTAAGAAGCTGAGGCCTAGGCTATATAGTGAGACCTTGTCGCAAAACAATAACAACAACAAAAAGATTACTTTCTATTATTTAAAGTTATCTGTGAAATAAACGGGCTGAGGTTTAGCTCAGTTGGTAGAATGCTGCTCCATAGTTCCTGAGGACCCAGGTTTGATCCCCAGCACTGCAAAAATGAGAGGCGGATGTGGCAGTCCACTCCCAAAACAATCCTGAAGCCATCAGCCTTTGAAAACCCTCTGAGGGTCACTATGAGTTGGACATGTCTTGACAGCACCTAACAACATGAAATAAGTACTTTTCTTAAGAAAACACTATATAATAACATAATAAAAGAAACATCAAGGTTTAAATTATGGCTCCATAAATGGCTGCAGAAAAGCCATTTGAGATTCGAAGTAGAAGGTACAGGGGATGGTAAGAGTTTGCAGAGGAAAAGAATTTTTTTTTAATTAAAAAGATTTTATTTTGTATTTATTTATTTTTGAGACAAGATCTTGCTATGCTTTGTAGCCTCAGCTGGGCTGAACTCATAATCCTCCTGCCTCAGCCTCCAGAGTGCTGGGGGAAATGTGTCATTTCTGCTGTGTCCTTGCTATCATCGCGTTACCAGAGATTCTCAGAGAGCACAGGCAGGCAGGTGAGTCCGAGCACAGGTCTGGAAATGTGGCAACATAACACTGGTTCTGGTATCCGGAGTATAAATGAATTTATACCCAACATAGAAGTTACAGTATAGATAAGATTTATTAAAAGATATTACACCGTGTAGAAATAAATACAGAGCAGACTGAGGCAGCTGGAGCAGCTTAAGTAAACCAATTTGAAATAACCTGGGCTCCCTGGGTGAACCTGCATGAAGGTTTTTCTATTTCCCAGGAAAAGGTAAAGTCAGAGATCATAGTTAAGCAGGCTTCTAGAGGGGAGGGTACCTGAGACAGAGAAGAGAGTGGGCCCTGGACAAGGGAGACAATCGGCCATTGAAAACCCTACAAGGGTCGCTATGAGTGTGACCAACTCGATAGGATGCGACAACAGAGAAAGGAGAGGTGTGCAGTGGATGCTGTTGTTGTTGTTGTTAGGTGCCGTCGAGTTGGTGTCCGACTCATAGTGACCCTGTGTACAGGAGAAACACTATTGTCAGTGCTTCTCTGCTGTTCCTAGGGTTTTCAATGGGGGATTGACTTTTGGGAGTGGGCTGTCGGATCCTTCTCCCAAGTCTGCAGCACCTGGTGTTCCCAGGCAGTCTCCCATCCGAGTACTAACCCAGCCCGACCCTGCTTAGCTTCCGAGATCTGCCGGGATCGGATGCCACGCGGCTATAGCTGCAGGGCTCTCACTGGATGCTAGAGTAAAAAAAAAAGGAGCAAAGGGCAAGAGGTTGAGAGGAAAGAAGAAAGGAAAGGAAGGTGGGTGAATGTTCCCCCTAGTTTTCCTCAAACTAGGGCAGGGCACGCCCAGTGTAACAGCAGCCCTGGGCACCCAGCTCTGGGCACCCTGGGTGGTGTGAGCCTGGGGTCTTTGTTTTGTAAATGGATCAGTTACTTGGATTAGGGTGCGGGGCCCATTAGGAAATGTCCTTCCAACGTCCTCAGAGACAGGCGTGGCTTCATCCATCCTGGCCCAACAGCAGGAGTCAATGTTAATCCCCTCTTCCTCCATATTGCCTAATAATGCCTATACTAACCTGCCTATCAATACCCCCTGGGCAGAAGTTTGCCTCCAGGAGAAGAAAAGAGAATTTGCCGGAGTTGCCCTGGTGTGGCTGAAAGGCAGGAAGCCACTGAGGAGGAAGTCCTAAATGAGGTTGCTCATTCCAGCTTCTTTGCCTTTTGACCAACCAAACACTCAGTGCCTTGTTCTTAATCCTTAGAAGAACGCTGTTGGATGAAAACTTCAGATATCTTAAAACACTCAAATGAAAGTACAGCCCTTAGCTTAAAGGAAGTTAATGATATACTTTGGGTTAGAATTGGTATCCTTAAGTTAACTTGGAAATTGCACCGGATTTAAAAGGGAGGCTGAGCCATGTGATTTTAGCAATGCTTCATTAATTTTTAGGCCCATTTGAAGGTTTTTCTCCTCAACGCCCTTTGCTAGCAATTTGTTCTCCTTTAGGCTTCCCATGCAAAAATTATGACTATTATTTTTGCAGTGCTGAGGATACAACCCCGGGCTTGGAGCATGCTAGGGAAGTGCTCTACCAGTGAGATATCCCCCAGTTTGCCACCCCAAAATTATAATCTGTAAAAGAATAGGTTGTTGCTGCTGTCATTAGGTGCCATGGAGTCAGTGTCCGACTCATAGTGACCCTATATACAATAGGTGAAACACTACTGTCAGTACTTCTCTGCTATTCATAGGGGTTTCAATGGCAGATTGTTTTTTGGTAGTGGGTTGCTGGGTCCTTCTCCCAAGCCTACAGCACCTGGTGTTCTCAGGTAGTCTCCCATCCAAGTACTAACCAGGCCCAACCCTGCTTAGCATTTGAGATCTGACTGCATTGGATGCCACAGGGCTATGGCTGCAGGCAGGTTGTTGTTAGGTGCTGCCAAATCTGTCTGACTCAGAGCACCCTGGGTATGAAAGAACAAAACACTCCTGACGCTGTGCCATATCCAAAACTGTGTCAGTCCTTGTCTGCTATTCATAGGGTTTTCAATAGCCGATTGTTGTGGGGAGTGGGCTGTCAGGTATTTCATTTTTTGTGGTGCTGGGGATCAAACTCAGGGCCTCAAGACCTCCAAGTTTGCAGAGCAAATGCTCCACCAACTGAACTAAACCTCAGCCTCAAAACAATAGGTTAACATGGAGAAATAAAAGAGAAAGACTATATTTTTTTATTTACTGATAACCTGAACCAAATCCCTTCATCTGTCCACCATCTAATTCTCAGTTTGGGATTCTGGAAGCATTCAAAGGTTATTGATTATTGCTCCTTCCCGGGGAGGGGGGGGGTCCAGTTTAATTCCTAAATCCATGTGAGAAACACCTCATTTACCAAGTCAACTCTGAATTAAAGTCTATGGGTATCAAAACCACATCCATTCAATTTAGTACAAAATGCTTCAATGTGGACATCTAACACTTAAAAGTAAGAAAGTGCTTTTAGAAATGTGGTGGTTTTCCACTATCCTCATGAGTTCCCTAGGGAAATTCCAAGGGAAAGAGACTAGGGACAAAGAGCTTTTTGTATTTCTCTTGGGCTTAACAGCTAAAGCAATTTTTGATCCATTAGGTTTGTAATGCGAGATCTTTCAGAGTGAATTTACATGACATCCTCTGAGTTTATTAATTCATCACAATAAAGTTCCCACAAATTCCAGCATCTCTTTCTGCACTGCCTTGAAAATTGTTAAATGTGAAATTATTCCAGGTTTACAAAGCCTATTTGATTAGCATGACATATACGTTGGTATACAATACATAGTTATCAGCTGATCATCCCTGAGTTCTACTCCAATTTAGTTCAAAACAATCTAATCTGCAAAATACTGGTAGCTAATCACAATTTAAAATAACCCCAGATGGCATCTAGCCATTGGCTACTGGATAGCAGGAGGCTACTAGATAGAAGGAATCTAACAGTCTTGAGGAACAACAAAAGGCTTGAGATAAGATCTAATAGCTTACCAAAGTATCTCTCAGGGTTGCTTATCAGTACCTTTCCTGTTATCCTTTTAACATTTATAGAATGGAAAAGGTTTGCAGAAGTATGCTGGTAGGCTTTCCCTTGCAATAAATACTTCCAAACTTAAAAAAGCAGATCCACTGGAAAATTGCTTCCTTGCTGCATGAAATAACCCCCTATCTGGCTAAATTCAGCTCTGCTCCCTTCCAAGGTCTGGCTCCAAATTTCTGCAATGACAAAAGTGAATCACACCACCACCCCGAAATATGGTGCAGTGTAAAGCAGATAAACAAGGATGTATTTAGAGGGTGAACTGTACCCCAAGTGAAGGGGTGGCCAGAATCCAGAGAGATTAATTTCATTATATCATGGGATCTGAAATTTTCAAATCAGTGGTCTGCTTTTATTAGTCAGCAGATTGAGGGCGATATAGACAGAATGAAATGGTTGGTATCTAGAGGAGCTGATCTTTCCATTATTAACTGTGACCCACAGAATCACAAACTAAATTACCTCCATCCAGAGAAATTAAATAATTCCTTACCAACTAACTCACCAACCTCCCGCCCTCCGCCACCAATAAACAAAAATCGCAAAGTTCCAAAAACCGATTGTGGTCCTCTGGATTTTATTGGGCGCACTAATGGGGCACATGGTAATTGATAGTGACACTTGTTCAGAATGCATTCGGCAGACACAGCTGTCCAAGCACAACATTATCTGTCACCTAACGGAGCTCCCTTGAGTTTCTCATTGGATTAACCATCCCAATGCACCTGCAACTCTTAAAGGAACTTCATTCTGTAAGACAACAAAAAACGAAATAGGTAGAAAAGATTAAAATGTTATCAGTAGCCATCCAGATTATTATTATGAAAGGAAACAAGCACAAAGCTAACACATTTGGTAGATTTGAGAAAAGCATATATAGAAGCAGTAAATTGAAAACAGACATTAAAAATGCTAAATCCAGTATGCAGGCGACTGAGTGCTTGCAGCCTTAGCACTGTGGCATCTGATCCCATCAGATCTTGGAAGCTAAGCAGGGTTGGGCCAGTTAGTACTGGATGGGAGACCACCTAGGAACACCAGGTGCTGTAGACTTGGGAGAAGGGCCTGGCAACCCGCTCCCAAAAATCAATCCTCCATTGAAAACCCCATGAATAGCAGAGAAGCACTGACAATAGTGTTTCTCCTGTCGTACGTAGGGTCGCTAAGAGTTGGACACCCATTCCATGGCACCTAAGAACAACAACAATCCATTGTATAAATAATGGGCATAAGTTCTCAAATTTTAAGGAATGCTATTTAGGCCAGCTAGTTCATTAGAGGTATATATATATTTCTAATTTCTTTTTCTTCATGCCAAAGATGAGTCCCAGGGGCTCATGCATGCTAGGCAAGCAACTACCATTGAACTACATTTCCACCCCATCTGAGGCCCTTGTGTATACTAACAGAAATCATTAAAATGCCTTTTTTTCCCCTGGTGCTGGGGATTCAACCCAGGGCCTTATATGCTATAATATCTTTTCATAATTTCACAATAATCCTATGAAGTTTTATTATTGCTCCCATTTTACAGGCAACAAAACTGAGCAAAGTACTTAACATAATTTGTCTAAATTCACACAGCCTTGGAGGTTTGAAGTTATTTAGGCTAAGGGGCAGAGAAGAGGACCAATTAGAGGTTATAAGGGAAAAAAGCTGTCCTGGCTCCAAAAAGGCCAGTTCTAGAGTCACGATACGAGATGCCACTGCTTTCAAGCTTTTAGCCTATAATCAGCCCATATTGAAACCAGATTTGTGAGTGCTTCAGAGGAGAGCTTTGTGATTTTCTAAAGCAGACATGTTTGGTATTTTAGAAGGTCAAACCCCCTATGGTGTAGTGTTTTTAATAAAATCAGTTCAGCAGAAATTAGAGACACACCAGTCAATTTCTAGGAAGCCTCAGAGCCACTCAAAATAAGGAGGGGAAATAACAGAAGATATAACCGTGCACAGATCTTTTCTTCTTTTTCAAAAAGGGTAGAATTTAAGGAGTATAGATACAGAAATATCTTAGCAATTTTGTCCTATTTGTCTCTGGTTTGAGCAAATTTCCATTTAGAAAGGAAAATTGCTTTTAGGAGCCTTTCAGGTCACTATCAAATATGAGCTGTTCCTGGTTAGTATGGCCTTGAATGACACCTTAAAAATAACAGCACACATCTCTAAGAGAGAAAAACAAAGGACCCAGCCACCACACCATTCTTACTGTCTCCTGCTGTGGCAATGATTATCATCTCAGGAAAGTAAAAGCCAAGTATACATACAGCGCTTAATAAAATTCAATGTTGAAAAACCTGCAATATTCTCACCGACAGGCCCAATTAGGTACAAATCTGACTGGTGGTGAAGAGAAGTGTAAACACGAAATGAATGCTATTAGAAGGGCGAGGATTTGTTTTCAGAAAAAGCGACAGGGTTGGTCTATTATGTATCTAGAACCTAAACTCCAGAAAAGTGAGGCTAAGGGGCCATGGGCCTCTACCCCACAGGACTAGACAGAGGCACAGACAGCCTCCTGAGTGCACAAGAGCAGGAGGCAGGTCAGCTAACACAGAACAGAGGGAAGACACTTTTCATTCATCTTCCATTAAATTTCAATGAGCACACTGGCCAAGCCGCAAACCTTTCTTGTGGGATGGGGTTTGCAGATTTCAGTGTTTTCAAAGCATGTAACTTTAAATCCTTCCTTATTGTATTTCCTAATGAATTCCTTAGCTCCTAGTTCATTGGTACCTGGAAGGAATGAGGTGAATGGGGAATAAGCAGAGGAAGGAAATTTGACTACACATAGTTGACATAAAGGATGGCTTTTAAAGAGCTGGGTGGAGCGTGGTAGCAGACGCCTATAATCCCAACACTCCAGAGGTACAGGCAGGAGGCTCCAGAGCTTGAGGCCAGCCTGGGATACACAGTGTGACTGCTCCGAAAACCGAAAGAACCACTGACCCTGGCTGATGCTGTACAAGCAAGAATGTTCATGAGGAGCAGGAAGTGTTGATCTGCAAGCAATAAAACTACTGTCATTTGCTCAAGATCAGACAGTGGAGGAAGCGTGGGAATTTCACCAGCTGTCAATTGTGATCAATTCTCTTCTCTAGCCAGGTTTGAATGGTTAAGTTCAAGTCTTTGACTCCCTCAGAAACTGACAAACAGATGGAGGATGGGGGTGCAGCTGGGTGGCAACAATATAAAGTTGTAGGTTCAGTTCCCAGCACCCTCCTCCCGAAAATGGACACTTACAAACCTTATGTGTATGTGGTACACATCTAAGAGCTATCAATCTCAAAGAGCACAAGAATGCTGTCATTTAATAAAGTATGAATTTATTCCATAGCCTAATTTATTTGGGGCAGTGGTCTGTTAACTGTCAGTACAGTTCTTTAGCACTTCAAGTCAGATTATTCCATCAACTTGAGTATTGTACCTGCCATGGTAAGGAACCCAATTTATACTTATCGTAAAATACTCTTGTAAAAGTATGCAAAAAATGCTTTTAATATTAGTACAAGAAAATCTTTTCCTCAAAGATGCAAGCAGTAAGTTAACTTCTAAGCAAAAACTCCAAATATACATAAGAATTGAGAAAAACCCCTCCATGGTAAATATTCTCACACTGCAGATAACAAAGAGCCATTTTATGGGGGAATATGGCTCCCACAAATATACTATAGGTTTAATTCAACAGTTTGCTTTCCTGGCTAAAGCCCATGTTCTATCTGGTTATATTAATACAAGGGTTATTTGGGGGGAAGAAACCTACTAGCATGATGTTATTAAAATCTCAATTGGTACATGATACTCACTACTGAAAATCTTTTTAAGGATTGAGGTGGTTTTTTTTTAAAGTTTCATGGTATAAAAGAACAAAGTCTGGAAATTAAGAGCATTATATAATAAAGTTTGGCTAATTAGGGAGATGAAGTACTTCATTTGGTTTGGAACAGAATAAACTGGTCAATTCCTCAACTGTAAAAGTGGACAGTGGCTAATTTTACCAATTTATTCAGTTAGTCGAAGTGGACACATTTAAAAAGTTACCACAGAGCAACTAGATTAAAGCTGACAAATATTATCTGTGTTATAGCAATTTCAGAAATTCATCGATCATGTTTGACCTGATAATATAAATAAGTTTAAGGATTCCCTTAGGGATGGGCAACGCTGATCACTGTTTGTATATTAGCACGTATTCTCTTGCATTTCGCATTCATGTTTTGTTTTCTTTTGTAGTATTGGGAATCAAACCCAGGGCCTCCCAAACACTATGTAAGTGCTCTACTGCTGAACTCTACCCCCACCTCCCCCACCCTAAGTTTTAAATTTATGAAAGACACCACTAAATTTCAGACAAAAATATATATATTTAAAAAATCTTTACAATAAATCAAGATGTAGGAGCTTACAGAGCACGTTTGGTTTATTTAGGTACTCAATTCCAGCTCCCTTGGATGCAAATAACCCTGGTAACAGTGTATACAGTCTTCTCTTTGCTTTCTATCATTTTAAAGCAAATAATACATTTGACTGTATTCAAGTCTGTGCAAATAATCCTTCAGAAGAAATATCCAAGATTCTGTTTGCAGAGGTCATTTTGTCTCTCGAAGGTGATTAAATGAGTTTGTCTCCAGATAAAGTGCTCCTGTCCAGCAGAACTCAAAGGCCTTCAAGCGTTCAAGTTTAGTTCCGGTGAGATCCAGTCATACGAACTCCAGCTTCCCGTGACCGCTGTACATGCCCCAGTGAACGAGGGAGAGGATCTTCTCGTTGCTGAGCTCTGCTTGTCTCATCTGGTCACAGGTCAGACAGCAGTTCTCCTGCCCGCTGACGGGTACCACGCACTCCAAGTCTAACTTTGCAACTTGCCCCTTTTTGGAATGGTGTCCATGAAAGCTGTAGTGCAAACGGGACAGCATCTGCTGTCGCTGGTCCTGCAGTCTCTTATTCTCACTTCGGAGCATCCTCAAGGCCAACATAATCAGCAACACTAAAATCAGCCCACCGGCGATAGGAACTGCGATCACGGCTGCCCGGAACCACAGTTCTTTGGAAGAAGTCAGCTCCTGCACCTTGGTGATAAGGTTCCTGCTCCCGTCATGCTGATACCTGTTTCCTTGTCCTAAAGGAGTACACACAAAATGATCAGACCCTGGTGAAGTCCTAAAGACAGTCATGATCATCCACCCATGTTAGAACAAGGAATCCCATTAAAAAGCAGCCTCCAATTAAATCAGCAATGGTGCAAAACTATCCAAAGAAGCTTACAAATACATTTGTTTACAGGCTGTCATTACTGAGAGATGTAATGGTCTTTTAATGTCTTCGAAATGCTGAAAAAACAGGCAAAACCTATTACAGAGGCAGACATCCAATGCTCAAGCAGACATAAAAGCCACTCAATAGAGACGCATCTCTGCGCCCAGCCATGCTTCTCTCTCTGGGGTCTCTAATTACATTAACAACAAAATCAATAGCAGACACAAAAAGTCAGGGCTGCGCTGGGTCTAGAGATCAGGCGAAGGGGTTTGGGTTAGGATGCGCTTCAACCTACCTGAGGCTTCGCCCTTGGAAGGAGAGAGAACATCGTGCAGCCCTCTGTAATTGCACATGTCTTCATGACAGCATTCCAACGTGGGCATGGTGGTGCCAGAGTGGTTTTGGGCCTGTTTGGCTTGGCAGATGTCTGCTGTGCTTGCGAGAGAGTCCAGGCAGCCATGGGTGAGTGGGGAATTTGTATTCTGAGGATCAAGAAGTCGAGAGAAGCAGGCGCTGAGCTCCGACTTACACATATAACCGGTGGCCACACAGTGGGCAGCATCACAGTAGCATCTGATTTCTCCTGCAAAAAATGAGAAACCACGTCAAACTCCAAAGGAGCAACTGTTGAGTCCCAAATTCAAAGGCACTAATTTTAGATGGGAACAGGGGTGTAGCTCAGTGGGTAAAGCACTGCTCTGTACTCTCTGAGGACCTGGGTTCAATCACTAGTATCACAAAAATAGAAGGTCATGGCAATCCACTCCTGAAGCAATCCTGAAGCAATCAGCCATTGAAAACTCTGTAAGGGTCACAATGACCGCACCTAACAACAATAGACTGGAAATGCCTTTAAAGCAGTGTGCTTCAACTTCAATGAGTTAAATATAATTTTAAGAATGAATGAATCCCAAAAAGCAGATTTCTGATGAGTTAAAATAATTAATAATACTTTTGTTTTTGAAGGAAAACAGTCATCACTATAATTTCTTCTAACATAAGGTAAATTATTTATTCATTTTAATACTGAACAACCATACTACATAAAAATGCTAGGCTTTGGGTTTTGTCAGTATAAATATTTGATCGGAACTACTGAATTGTTTACTATCCCGAAGGACTGAGCCAAGATTTAAGAGCTTGAGCTAACACCTTATAAAGTTATTAACTAGAAACACAACAATCTAGAAATTGCCCAGGTCAGGAGGTTTTAAAACTATGAAACTGGGCAGCTATTTGCAACCTCTCTAGAAAAGGCAAACTTTGCCTATAAAGATCTTTTCATGGCGAGGAGCTTTTAGTCACTATATTGTAAAACAGGAACTAGGCAGTTTACAATTAGTGGTTTGCTTGCCAAAGTCAATTTCTTTCAGCCCAAATGGAAAGCCATAAAAGGGGAGGGGGGAATATAAAACTTCGAGGCTAACTTCTCCTCCTCCTCAGTCTTACATGTAATTTAACATGTGATCTAAAAGGAGGAACACTGAAACTGAAAATCCTCTGCTGGTTGAATGAAAAACCCTTAAGGAAACCTCAAATTTTTCTACAGGAAGTGATTAAAAGTTTCCTTTATAAAACTTATTTTGTGAGTTGCAAGACTCTGTTAACATTCTGTCACAATGCAAGATTTCAGGCTTGAATGTCAAGGACTAATTGAAATGATCTGGATTTGAAAGATATCACGAAGAACTGTGATACCCAACCTGGTGGGCCCTGGTCATTGTTGAATGCCACAGACTCAAGCTACTGTAAACTGAACTAATGCATACACCTCCTCCCAGGTACCAATCAGCAGATCTGTCTAGTTAATCAAACCACCAGTATGAAATTAAACACTGGGGGCTGCGGCTTTGCAAACCTCTTCCCACCCTCACTTTTTTCCTCCTCCTTTCCATGAATTCGAGTAAGGTGTCTCATTTAATTATCTGTCCAAATTCCAGGCCACCACATGGTGGGCTCAGTTTTCACGGAGGCTGCTAATGCTTCAGCTCTAAGAAAAACCAGCCAACTCAACACAGATCTTTGGCAACCTGTTAACAGTCCAAAGGTGGAGGTCATGCTCCTACATACATATCTGCACTCACCATCCTGGGTTTGGGTCCAAGTACCTCGTCCAGCCTCCTCTGCTTCAAGTAAGAAGCTTGCTCTGGAGCAGTTCTTTGCTGCTTTCTACTACCCCCCCGCCAACCCCCGCTCTTTTCCAGCTCCCTTTATTCTTTGCATCAAGCTCACCAGTCTTAGGTGGTGATGATTTCATATCCCTAGTCTGCCTAATTCCATATACACATGTAAAGTAGAAATAAAATAGATTAGAGTCTATTTCAAGTCCGTTAGTCTCAGACCTGGGTGCAAAATAGGAAAACTGAATGCAAGTAAAATGCTGCTTCAATGTTTATGAGAGGCTATTTAAAATACGATGTTTTTGATGACCTAAACAGTCTAATAAAATTTCGACAGGTAACTGGGAAAGTTCTAAGACTTGGGGGGAAAAAAAAAGACTTGGAGCTACATTTCAGCAAGGAGAATGGACTTTTGTATTACTGTATTAAAACTACATTTCTGTCTTTTCATAAAGGTTCTTCCTGTGGCATGCAAAAGGCCAGGAGGGGACTGGTATTTTGAAACAGTGAACAATGCTCTCCTGTTTGCCCCCTTTCTAGTTACTGTATGTGGTGATTAAACAAAAATGTCTGCGTTAGTCAAGATGGCTACAGGAGACTGTTGGCTTCTTTGAAAGCTTTTGAAGTCCCAGCAGTCAGAAATCTCTGATCCCCTAATTATATCATTATCAGGCACATAGTTTCGGTATCTGTGACTTCATGTCAACCCCAGTCCCTCCCTGTTCTGCCGGCCTTTGATAGGGCCAGCAGACTCCCCTCTGCAGGCTGCAAGGGCTGTTATTTAGGGTTAATTACACCCTTCCTTCCAAAATAAATAAATACTGTAGCACTCCATCCTTGCTCGGCTAGCTTATCCTTTAACCTCATGCCTGCCACATGGCAATTAGAGAAAAGTGGGGGGTGCAGAGGCTAAATAATGCTTC
Source organism: Pedetes capensis (assembly GCA_007922755.1). Taxonomy (NCBI): domain Eukaryota; kingdom Metazoa; phylum Chordata; class Mammalia; order Rodentia; family Pedetidae; genus Pedetes; species Pedetes capensis. The sequence continues at coordinate 11,879 of VMDO01020417.1, read as the reverse complement.
CTATTTAAAAAAAAATATCGGTTCACAGAACAGGCGGTACAGTCCACAGCAGGGAGATGAGGGGAACCTTGAAATCTGGGAGTTAGGGCTCTCTCCATTTAAAAGGTGAACCCTGCAGGGGAAGTGAAAAACTGAACACTTACTTTTTTTTTGTTTGTTTTAAACAACTTGTAAAATACAAGGTGAATGTCTACTAAGACATTTGACAGCATCTTCTCCTCCCAGCCGCTGAACAGCGACAGACACACACTCTCGCCTGCACACAACCTAAGACACCTACACTTCTCAGCTGGATCACCAAGGCAGAGACACAGGAACTCAGAGACACAAGAAAGGCATTCAGACATACACACATTCAGAGACCGAAGACACAGGCGCACTGAGACATCTTTAGACACACGCACTCGGAGTCACACACAATACGATCCGAAGCACGCAAACACTCAAAAGGCACAGACGCACTCCGATAGAGACAGTGTCAGAGACGCACTCGGCACACATTTAGACATTCAAAAAATACGCCAAGCCAAAGGTACACAAACGCACAGACACGAGCAAACACTGAGACACACAAAGACACTCCGAGACACACATTCCAAGTCATGGAAAAGCACACTCAGGGAACCAGGCGACACCCGCGGGCACAGTGAAGCCAAGGCTGGAGTCTGCGGATCCCAGCGGCCGTTCCGCCTGGGGGCTCGGAGCGCTCGGGGTCCTAGCCATCCTCGCGCCTCGCTCCCCACACGGCGGCCCGAGCGCAGTTCCGCACCATCAGGCTAAGTCGGGCCTTCTGACAACTGCTTGCCCCTAAATCTCCCTTGCACCCCAACCACTACAGAGCCCGGCGCGACCGAAAAGGGCATCCACAAAACCACCGCCGCCACTTCTGAGAACACAACTTGTCGCGACCTGCGGCTCGGGCGCGGGAGGGAGCCTCGCCCGCTGCTAACAAAGCCTTGGCGCGGGCTTCAAAGCCCCGTGGGGGTCAGTCTGGCCCGGCGACCCCCGCGCGCCCCGGCACCCACCTTTGGTGAGCAGCACCGCCATGGCGCAAAGCTCGAGCTGCAGCCAGATGAAGATGTAGCTGGAGTGGCGATCCATGGACGTCACCCTCGGCCGCGGCGCCCCCGCTGGCTCCTGGAGCCGCGGCGCCGCTGCAGCCTACGACCCCCGGAGCGCGCAGTGCATGGGTCCTGCCCGGAGCGGAGCGCGCCGTCAGCGGCGGGGCGCAGGGCTGGGCCGCGGCCGGAGCATGGAGCGCAGCTGCGGTCGCGTCGAGAAGCCGAGAAAAGTTTCTCGATCTGACTTCGCCGCCACCCGCCGCCCGCTCCTGGCGCCGCTGAGATCTGGCGCAGGTTCCCCGGCAGTCCTCCCTTTTGACCTGCCACTCTGCAGAAGAAGGAGCTTCGCCAGCGGGAGTAGAACAAACCTGCTCGGAGCTGCAGCCTGCGCCAGTCTCTGCCCGCCCGGCCCCGCGCTGTAAATAGCGCCGGGCGCGGGGAGCCGGCTCGGCGCCGCCCCGCCCCAGACCACGCCCCGGTGGCGTCGGCGCCGTCCGATTGGCCGCGGAGCTCTTGTCAATCAGCCCGGTAATTGAGGGGGCGGGCCCAGACTCGGAGTAGGGGAGACTTGCCCCGCGGCTCCTAGCGGCGCCAGCGTCTAGGGCTGCGGGCTCGGCGGCTGCCGTCTCCCGAGCGCCCCCTGGCGAAGTCCTGCGCGCGTCATCTTCGGGAGGCACTAGGCGAACCCAGCTTCTGGATCAGCCTCCCACACTGCGGCGAAGACCCTCACCGCTCAGCCTAGGGCCAGCACGTGGCTTCGCTTTTGTTCCACTGGAAACACGCAAGGGACCCGCATGACCATCCTGGGCCCCCTCCCGGGTCGTGCGGCGCGCCTCAGAGCCGTCCCGGGGACTAATGGCGAGGCCCCGGCGTGGCGCGCCGCCCGCGTAGCGCCCCTGCCGAGACCTTCGTGGTCGCGCGTGGCAGGGAAAGGATTGCGTTGAAATCCAGGAAGCCGGCGGCGGGGAGCTGGGGTCTGTTTCCAGCCCTCTCCCCACCCCCACCCCCCTCGGCGCATCCGCCTCGAGCCGGCCGCCCTGTGATCAATAAAGCCCAGACAGACAGACTGTTGATCAGTAGGAGCCGCTAGGTTCTCTCGGGTAGACTGGGGACGAGGAGCCGGCTAGAGACACTTAACGAAAATTAGCAAATCCAAAAGCACCCGGCGCCAGCGAGACGACACTGGCCGAGACTAACACTCAATTAACCACCCCCTAAACAATCGCAGGCAAACACACAGGCCAACCCTGATCAATATCAGCCCCACAGTGATCTCCTTCCTGAGATACGAATTCATTTATTAGAGCATGCGGGGTGGCCAGGCCCAAGGAACCTACGGCGGCCGGGGAGTGAGGGGGGCTGTTTGTTTGCTTAGAGGGGAAATTAAGCTTAAAACTGTTATCAGAAGAAACGCTTTTTTATCCCTCTCTCCCAACCTGAGATTAATAAATACCTTTTAGGGCCAGCCAACATTTCCCTACTTGATATGCCGAAAGGGAGGGAAAAACAGAAAAGGAAGCATACTTCATGCCAAGGTGGGAGACATAAAGTCACATCCCCGAGGACTGGAGTGCAGAAATGAACTTGACTGACAAAAAGGGCTGAGGATGGCATCGTGCATTGGTAGAGCACTTGCCTAGCACCTGGGGCTCCAAGTTCATCCCAGCACATAAGTAAATGAATAAATGAATAAATAAATAATCAAACCAACTAAACAAAATCCTAAGGGGAAAAATATGTCTTAAGGACTGAAAATCAAGGCGAACATCTCTCAAAGGCCCAACCTCATAGTTTAAATTTACTGAAAGTCTGCAGAGCTGCAGGAAGTTAACGCAATTACCTTTGAAACACAACGTGTATATGCAGGAAAAAAAATAAAAGTTTCATACGCTGATTACTTTCCTAGGTCAAAATTGCATTTAACAGAAGGGAGGGGCAAGCCCAGCAGAAGTTTTAAGAGAAAAGGCCAGGTAAACAGCAGGCCTTTCTCCAGGAGCAGTTGACAGGCTTGAGGAACAAAGAGTGGGATTAGAACTTCCTGACCCTTGGAATTTGGGGGAGTTGACACTTCTGAGTGGCTCTGTAGATTGTGCCTTTCAGGTAATGACACACTCTCTTTTAACTATAGACAGTCAATTATTAGCTAAAAGGAAATTTTGGAGTATATGCCTTTGACCACTTTGGAGCTGCCATCCGGAGGCCAGTCTCACAGTGCCTGGAATTACAAAGATGCCAGTATCTGGGTCATAAATCACAGTGGAGTTGATGATGATACAGCACCATGCATTTGTTGTTTCCATGCATAAAAGAAAGAGGTGGGTAGCCTAAGCCGGTAAAGAAGTCCAGGGGGGTTCTTCTGGAGTCAGTGACATTGAAGTTGGCTCTTATAAAACAGTAAAGACTGGAAGAGGACCATTGTCAGCACAGGACTGCAGGAATTTAGGCATGAAATTAGTTGATTGTTAGGGAAGACAGGAGTGCTAAGTAGGGAATGGATAGGTGAATGAGGCAATTCTTTGTGGCTGACACATAAAATATGGAGCAAAGAATAGGCAGAGATGTAGCAGAAGCTAATTGTGTTTATCTTCGATGGAAGATAATGGAAGAGGGTCTAGGGGAGTTTGTTAGTGATAGTTGCATTGTAGTCTGCCAGGCCCAATTCAGTTAACCCCCCTTTCCTGGAGGAGGTAATTCCAGGACAGACGGGAGAGTCTGCCCTTTAGCCCTAGCTAGTCACTTGACCCAAACTAAGCCATTTAGAGTCTCTCTTTGGACAGAGATGCTAGCCAATCACAAGATCATTTTATGAGGGATATGAAAAAATGGGAGAAGGATTTGGCAATCCACTCCCAAAGCAATCCCCAGTCAGCCATTGAAACCCCTACACAGGATTGCTGTATAAGTCCTACCGTATGGACAGCACCTAACAACAATAACATACAAATTCAGAGCCATGGGGACAGCCATCCATAGAGAAAGAGAAAATGAGGAAGATATGCAAAGAGACAAATACCGAAATCCAACAAAATGGAACAAGACCTATTTTTCATTGTCAGTGTGAAGAGAGCTTTGCTGAAAATGGGGATCACATTTAGCTTTGGGAAACCATGGCCTTATTTGGGTAAACAGAAAATGGTAGGATATTTGTTGGCAGAGTGAGTTTGGTAGTAATAGGACAACCATAGAAATGAATAATTGTAGCATGCTGTGATTATGTAGTACATGTGTACATGGATAAATCATATTTAGAACACTATTTGATAGTGATAAAATAAAACCACTATTTCACTTAGGTTTGGGAGAGTTTCTGTGCTTGGGTATAGATAACTTGTTCCCTCACGGTATTTTCAGAATTTCCTTTATAAGAATATAAAGGGTTTTTGGTCACTGATTTCATTTCTTGATTTAAACTTCAAAAGTACACTGGATTTTTACTATTATTCCTTTTAATTTCCAACCTACATGTAGAAGAGTAAAAACTGAATTGTGTACAGAGCACAAGGAAAATTCTGTAGAGAAGCAATTTTCCCTAAAAGTCTTAAATTGAATTAAAATTGTTACCTATTCTCTTGACTATTCATATGGCCTCATTATTGACATATTATCCCTAAACTAATTTTGATTTTCCACATTGATTCAGACACTCTCTTTCACTTAGTGGAAAAGTCCACGTCTGCTCCAAAACCATTAAAGTGCAGACTTGTTTCTCTGAAAACTAATTTCTAGCCACTTAAAAAGTTTGCCCATTAATAATAAAAACTAAAGAGTTGAAATCATTATCTGAAGAATGGATCACAAGTTCTTATTCTGAAGTGTATTTGGACCAAAAAATATATATAACCTGGAATGATGAAAGTAAATATCAATGTAATAAAATGCAAGTGTTTTAGTTCGGGCCCTCTGGATAGCAAGTAAAAGAACCTTAAGTAAAAGTTTCCTAAGTTAACCTTGGGGTCAAAAAGGGAAGGCATGGGACTGGAAATCTATTTGGATTTAAAATTTTGCCTCTTGCACATCTTTCTCATTTTCTCTTTCTCTGCAGACAGATGGACTACAGCTGCCCCCACAGCTCTGAATTTGTATGCCTCTCATGAAATGATCTCTACAGATTGGTTAGCATGTCTGTCCAAAGAGAAAATCTGATTTGCTTACTCTGGGTCATGTGCAGAGGCTGGGAGTTCAGTGTGAAGAAAAGGCAAGATTGAAACTTACATTCCAGAATGCCCATTCTCTCATAGACGAGCAAAAGTGCTGTTGGGTCTTGCAAATAAACCATAGAATCATTGCTGTATTAATTTTTTTATTAAAAAATAAAAGTACTAAATTTAGAATACAGTAAAAATCTTCCCTAAAGATCATTTTTTTTTCAGGAACTTAGCAATGGGAGTTATTCACAGTCAAACAGTATCAAATATATTCTGTGTCACCTTTAGTCTCTGTATATGCACTTGTGCTCTTGTTATTGTTGTTGTTAGGTGCCATCGAGTCGGTATCCGACTCACAGCGACCCTCATAGGGTTTTCAATGGCTGATTGTTTCGGAATTGCCAGGTCCTTCTCCCATTTTTGTGGTGCTGGGAATTGAACTCCGGACCTCAGAGACTGCAGCGCAACGCTCTACCAACTGAGCTAAATCCCAGCCCTGCTTGTGCTCTTCTGTTATGTTAATGTAACTTCCAACTAGGGCAGTAGAATTTTGAACATTTATTCAATGGACTGCTAGTTTGGCCTTTCTGGTGTCTAATAATGAATTTAATTCTTTTCTTTTCTTTTTCTTTTGCCCATCTCTCCTCCTCCTTCTGCTCCTTGTCCTCCTCCCCCTACTCCTGCTCTTCCTCCTCCTCCTCTTCTTTTTCTTCTCCGTCTTTCTTCCACTAAAACAATGAGTTAATCCTTTAAATCTGACATATTACCTTACATCATTTCCTACCTAACAGAACAGGGCTGGGGTTTAGCTTAGTTGGTAGACCACTGCTCTGTACACTCTGAGGGCCTGGGTTCAATCCCTAGCATGGCCAAAAAGGGGGGGGGGGGACGTGGCAATCCACTCCTGAAGCAATCCCAAAACAATCAGCCAATGAAAACCCTGCGAGGGTGGCTCTGAGTCCACCCGACTTGATGGCACCTAACAACAACCACCTAACAGAACATCACTGACCCAGAATGCAACGAATAGTATTATTTAGTCCCATCCTCTTTGCTGATAACACATCATTTGTGTTTTTTAGAATTAATACATCTGAAAGTTTTGAAATATTCATTAGTTGGGCAAATATGTAGCCCCTTGCTCTAAATTGACTAAAACCTTGGATCTTTTCCTACCACTCACTCTTGCTCCCCCTTCCTTCCTTAGATGGCTCAGGAATGACTCCTCTTATCCTAAAGCCACTCTCTTCAAATACTGGATCTTTCAAGCTGAAATCTCAACATAACATAATCAGGTCTTTTGCAGTGGAGTTTTGAAATTACTTCTATCTACCATCACGTTTTTGTCACTGCTGTTATTTGTATTTCATAGTAATATTTTTGAGATAACTTTTTAAAAGTTGCAGACAAAATTATATGTATTTATCATGCCTAGCATGATGTTTTGAAGTACATAAGACATTATGGAATGGTTACATAGAGCTAATTAACAAATTAACCTCACATAGTTTTCATTTCTGTGCTGACAATGCATAACATCTACTCTCATTGCATTTTTCAAGAATGCAATATATTGTTATTAACTATCGTCATCATGCTGTGCAATAAGTCTCTGAATTTATTACTCCTCTCTAACTGTAATTATGTATCCTTTGGGCAATACTGGAAAATCTCCCTCCTTTCTAACCACACCAGTCTCTAGTAACCACCATGCTACTGTCTATTTCTATGAGACCAATGTTTTCATATTCCACACATGGGTAAGATCATGCAGTATTCATCCTTCTGCACTTGATTTATTCCTCTGAATATCATGTTCTCCAGTTTTCTTCATATTGCCCCAAGATTTCTTTCAGTTTTATGGCTGAATAGTATTCCATTATTTCATGGTTTTTTCATTCATCCATTGTTGATCACCTAGGTTAATTCCACATAGTGGTAATGGTGAATGGTGCTGCAATAAACATGGGAGTGCAGATATCTCTTCAACATACTGATTTCATTTCCTTTAGATACGTAGTAGGATTACTGGATCGTACATAGTACTGTATTTTTAATATTTTGAGGAATCTCCATGCTGTTTTCCATAATGGTTGTCCTAATTTGCATTCCTACCAACAGTGTGCAAGGGCTCTGTTTTTACCACATCCTCACTAACATTTGTCATCTTTTGTCTTTTGGGTAACAGCCACTCTAACAGGATTGAACAGGAAACACGTTGTGTTTTGATTTGCATTCCCTTGATGATTAGTGATATACATACACCTGTCTGCTATACCTTTTCTAATTTTTTTAACATGGAGTCTCTCTGGGTTGCCTGGTTGGCCTCAAACTCTTGGGCTCAAGTGATCCTCTTACTTTAACCCCCAGAGTACCAAGGACTATAGGTGATGCTATGGCTGATTTGTATGCTTTCTTTTAAGAAACGTCTATTCAGGTCTTTTGCCCACTTAAAAATTATTTCCTTATAATTTCCGAGGAAATAACTAATGATACAGCATTTGTTTTATCATTTACAAAGCATACATTAAGTTTGATGTATGGCTTCAACCAATGAAATGAAATCTCAGGCAAATGAGCATGTCTTTAAACAGGTAGGCATCTCAATGAGATTTATCCTATGGGCAAAAGTTTTGGAGAAAGCTCCAGGGTTGTAGTGAGTGAACCATCATCCTTATCCCTGAAGTTAAGGCAAGAACTTTTAGCGTATTTTTTTTCAAATTCAATAATCTTCCTTTGCTCTCTTTGGTCATCTAACAAAAGAGCACATGTTCTGCTCTGAATTCCTTTAAACATTTACAAATGACTTTTCCATTATCCCATTCACAGTGGCATTTGCCTACATTTTTAGCTTCATTTCAAAGACATTATTTAAAAGATCACTTAAAATATGCTTAGTGCATTGTCAGTCAGACTAGTCTCATTAAAGAGAAAGTCCACTAAAGATTATTAATTTAGAAGGGGTTTATTGTGTAGATACAATAAGTTTATTGTAAAGATACAACTAATGGATAATTCATAATTATTGTTCATCAACTCTGGACGCCAGACTCTGGTCTCTTCTTGAGGTTGTTCTTGCTTCTCTCCTCTCTTCCATCAAGCTTTGCCCTTTGTTATCTCTAGTTTTTGCTTTCTTATAACTTTTGCTTGCCATTGTCCAGTCACACACCCCTTTCCATACACATGATGCGAAAGGTGGTTTTTCTCTTCTGTCCCTATTGCTGACTACCTCAGCCTTTAAGTTTCCCACCCCCCACTTCCTAAGATGTATTGAGCTACACAGGTTACTGTTAGACTTGTGGGAAAACCATCTTAAAAGGTTCATTTTATGGTCTGTGCAGCTAGGATAGGGTCCTAGGTGATATGAAAGAGGGCTGCTGCACCCCCCAACACAAAATCATGAAGCAGAACAGTCATGTAAGAAGGAGATGTGGGCAGGCTGGTGCCATAAAGCAGGTCATCTATATACAAAGTTCACTGCTCTACAAAGAAAAAGATTAGTAAGTGGAGTTAAGATCATACCTCCAAATCATTAATTTTGTATATTTAGGTTTTTTACTTGGGTGTTTGCTATCATCTAAAGTAAACTTGATGTAACCAATTGAAGACAGTGCATTTTACACAGACTGAAGGCTCAGAACCTTTCCAGAGCTCAGGACCACTCTGAACTTATAGATTATCTTTCTTCTACAATCATCTTGAATGTCTTGTCTTTGTAGTTCACATAATAACTGAAAGAGCTATTTATCTGTTTCCTGAGAAAGATGAGAATTTGGAGTGAATAGGCATCCTGGCTTTTTCGACAGCTATAGTTTAGGTTTGTGAGGTGTTGGGGGTGGGGCGAGGTGCCTGCATGTCTACCAGCAAATGCCATCGTTTGCCAGTCTGTATGTAATGCATGAGCAAAAGGCATCATCATTACAGCCAAGAAGCCAAAGCTTCGTTTCCCTGGGATTCCATCCTCTCTGCCGCACCCCATACCATTTAGCTGTTCCTCATAAAATCAGAAGAGTATTAAAGAGTTCTGCAGAGCAGCAGCACCGTTTATGCAATTACTTAAACTTTTCTTTTGTATTTGGCTCCTCAAGGAGATTATAAACCCCTTAACTACAAGAAAATGTCTCTGTCTTTTTTTTTGCGGTACTGGGGGTTGAACATAGGGCCTCGCACCTGCATGCTTTGCAAGTGCTGGACCGCTGAGCTGCGCCCCCAGCCCATTTTTTTTACTTTTTGAGACAGGGTCTCGCTAAATTACGCAAACTGCCTCTGGTCTCGAACCTGCAATCCTCCCGCCTCCCCCTCCTGAGCCACTGGGATTACAGGCATGCGCCACAGCGCCCAGCTTGACATTCTTTTCATTCCCTTCTATGCTTTTCCCATTGTAGCCCTGGATCAATTTTATTTTGAATGAATGAATGTCAGTGAGTGAATTCTGAATAGAAGAGGTGTAACTTTGCAGATGAAGAAATAAAATCCAAGTAGGAAACTGGAGGGGCTGGGATTTAGCTCAGTTGGTACAGCGCTGCACTGCAGTCTGTGAGGTCCCGAGTTCAATTCCCAGCACCGCAAAAATGGGAGAAGGGCCTGGCAATCCACTCCCTAAGGCAATCCCGAAACAGTCAGCCCTTGTAAACCCTATGAGGGTCGCTGTGAGTCAGATACCAACTTGACGGCACCTAACAACAACAACAACAGGAAACTGGAGACCTGATTTTGCATCCATGCTCCATGACAAGATGTGTTTTCGTGGGCAAATCAGTTGGCTACCTCTGTACCTCAGTTTCCTCTCCTATTAAATAAGGACAATGTTGATAGGGAGCTGCCTTGCCTCAAAGATTGCCAATAGAGAAACATCAGTTCCGTTAACTGTGAAATTCTATGTTGTTGTTGCTGTTGTTAGATGTTGTCCAGTCAGGTCTGACTTCATAGTGACCTCACATACAACAGAATGAAATGCTCCCCAACGCAGTGCCACATCCAGCACTATGTCAGTGCTTCTCTGCTATTCATAGGGTTTTCAATGGTTGATAGTTTCAGAAGTGGGCTGCCAGGTCCTTCTTCCATTTATGTGGTGCTGGGGATCAAACCCAGGACCTCAGAGAGTGCAGAGCAACACTCTACCAACTGAGCTCAACCTTGGCCTATGAAATCCTAGAGAAATGTTAAATGATTTTTCTTAGAAATGGAGTTAATTCAAAGCTATTTTTAATCATCTGAGTACATTCATGATGGCTTCGAGACTTCCCAGGTAGTTTTAGGATTTTCTCCTCCCTGGAGCTGAAGATTTGAAGTACAAACAATTTCAGAGCCAGCTAAGCCTCCATCCTGGGCAGAGTGATAGTATCTCTGTAAACACAGCAAGGATCTTGCCAAGGAAGGTTTGCTCCTGTGACTGGTGATAGTCCAAGAATCAGCCAAGACAAATTGGTCAGCTAACTTATTACACAAGAAGTTTAGCTGTTTGAAAGAAGCTGAAATTCATGCCTCTAATCTGGGAGGCACAAGAAGAATCTTCACCTTGCAACAAGTCTCCTTTGGATCTTCCACTTCTGACTCAGTGGCCTTTCTCAAAGAAGTCTAATGTTCCTTATATTCGCTGTCAGACAGAAGTATTACCAAACAAAATCCTGATTTACTATGCATATGTACTAGCTGTGAACTGTCATGTACTTTTTCTTTTTGGATAATAAGTAAAAAATGATAAGTAACAGTACTGAAGAGGCTTATGCCTTCAAAATGCTTATAATCCACCTTCCTTCTTTTAGGAAACTGCATGATTTTATTTTATTTTTAAAATTAATATTTATTAATGATTGATTGGTTGTGTGTGGTGTTGGTGATAGAACCCAGGGCTTCCTGCATGCTTGATAGGCGAGCTCCCTCCCACTGAACTATATCCCCAGCCCCACACTGCCTAATTTTAAGGAAGGTTTGTAGGCAAGTAATATTCCATTTTCCCCAATCTTTCAGGTCACCCTCAAAGATCTGTAGTTTTCCTGGAAATAGGTGACTTCCAGTCCTTGATAAATGTAAACGACGAAAAGAAAAGAGCCTGTGCTTTTATACTTTCGTCAGAGACACTGTCTATAGGTAGACCCAAAGCCTTTTCAGATCTGAAAATCTTTTCGTTTCCATCACCCAGTGAGCGTCTAGCGCGAATCCAAAAATAAAGCGACAAGGAAATAAAGGTTTGGTGGTGTCAAGAGGTGAATCTTCCCTACGGACAGATCCAGAAAGGTCACGGAGAATCGACTCCAGATTCCACAAAGTTTTACTGGCTGTCGCTCTGTTGGAATGCAAGAAGACAGGTACTTGCAGATAGTATATTAGCTTAAGTATAAATTAAGTGCAAACGTAGAAAGTCCTTCTAAGCTTCCATTGAAAATAGAAAAAGTAGCAGCAGGGACATTTGGGTTCCAGCGATGGGATACTAGTATTTGTTTTAGGGGCACCTCTTAACACCCCAAGGCTGAAAATCCAGAAAGATCGACAGAGGGGAGAGCCAGGCTGGGAGACAGGTTGGGAGCCTTCAGCCTGTGAGCAAGGACGGGAAGGAATGAGAGCGAGCGAGAGAGCCCTCCGGGGAAATGCAAGCGCTGGAGAGAGGCACCAATTATTATAATTGAAGGTAATGGTGCCGAGGCGCCAAGGAGCTCCGCTCTGTTTTACAGCA
>VMDO01020416.1:0-37566 GCA_007922755.1 Pedetes capensis | reverse complement strand
TGAATTGTGGTGCTGGAGACGTCTATTGAATATACCATGGACTGCCAAAAGAACCAACAGATCTGTCCTAGAAGAGGTACAACCAGAGTGCTCCTTGGAAGCAAAAATGGCCAGACTGCATCTTACATATTTTGGACATGTAGTCAGGAGAGAACAATCCCTGGAGAAGGACATCATGTTTGGAAGAGTGGCAGGTCAATGGAAAAGAGGAAAACCCTCCACCAGATGGATTAACACAGTGTCTGCAACAATGGCCTTAAACATAAATAAGATGGTTTGCCTGGCACAGAATCGGGAAGTGTTTCGATCTGCTGTACATAGGGTCGCTATGAGTCGGACTCGACTCGACGGCATCTAACAACAACAACAACATATATGTGTGTGTGTGTGTGTGTGTAATTTGCTAGCTATATTTGATATGGAAGTGGTAAGCCCCTTACGTGTGTGTGTGTGTGTGTGTGTGTGTGTGTGTGTGTGTGTGTTGTTGCAGTCATTGTTAGTGCTATTGAGTCTGGATAAATTCATAGCGACTGTATGTACAAAAGAAGGAAAGCCTACCCAACACTGTGCCTTGCCTGACACTATTGTCAGTGTTTCTCTCCTATTCATAAGATATTTGATGGCTGATTGTTTTGGAATAGAGCTACTGGGTCATTCTTCCTACCCTCCGTCACCTGGTATTCCAAAGCAGTCTCCCATCTGTGTACTAACCAGGCCCACTCTGCTTAGCTTCCAAGACAGGATGAGATTGGCCACCACGGTGGTATGGTAGTGGACCTAGACATGCTATATAGATATAGATATAGATATAGATATAGAGATATAGATATATAGATCTATCTATCTATCTATCTATTTATCTATCTATCTATCTATCTATCTATCTATAGATTGCTAGCTATATTTGAGATGGAAGTGGTAAGCCCCTTATGTGTGTGTGTGTGGTGTGTGTGTGTGTTGTTGCAGTCGTTGTTAGTGCTATTGAGTCTGGATAAATTCATAGCAACTGTATGTACAAAAGAAGGAAAGCCTACACTTCCATTTGCTGATGTGGCAGTACTCAAAATGAGGAGTTTGATTCCCAGCACCAAAAAAATAGGAGAAGAACATGGCAATCTACTCCCATGGGAATCCCAAAACAATATATATATATATATATATATATGTATATATTTGTTGTTGTTGTTAGCTGCCATCACATTGATTCCAACTCATAGTGTCCCTGAAAGGGTTTTCAATGGCTGATTGTTTGGGAATTGCTTCAAGAATGGATTGCCATGTCCTTCTCCCATTTTTGTGAGGCTGGGGAAAAATCTTAAGTCCTCAGAGAGTGATGAGCATCACTGTATTAACTGAGCTAAACCCCAGCCCCATATGTACGTATATAAAAGTTAAATGTAGACACGTACTTAGAAGTTTCATATGTAATATATAAATATATATACGATAATATATAAACATAATATAGAATAATATTATAATTATGAAACTGAGATTCTTCTTATGTGTGTATTAGTATTCATACTATATTTGGAAAATTTTATACTCTGAAGTGGAAATAAATGTTAAAGCAGTATTATTATCCCCACTTTACAGATGAAAATATAGAAATAAAAAGAAGAAAAAGGTGAGAGTGAACCAAATCAGTGCCAAAGTGTGTTTCAATCTATTTCTATCTTATCAACTACTTTTATGAGTCTTCACAATATACTCAAGAACTAAAATTAAATAAGTATAAAGGGTTTGTTATGACATTTTTCTAATGCTGGGTCAGCATTTTCAATTATTATTATGCTCATGACATAAAGTTTGACTAATGGCTATAGTTTTGATGTTAAATATCCCCCAAATAATCATGTATTAAAGTCTTAGTCCTCAAGGTGGTGCTACCACTACTCTGAGCACCATGTTCAAGTGGAACCTTTAAGAGGTGGAGCCTAGAGGATGGTCTTTAGGTCATTGGAGGCATGCTATTGAAGGGAACTGTGGGATTCCATCCTATTCCCCTCTTTTTTTGTTCCTGGGCAAAACAGGTTGCTCCACCACACAATCCTGATGTGATGTGCTGCCTTGTCTCAGGCCCAAAACAATAGGTTTATTGATCTTGGACTGGGCTCTCCAAAACAATGAACCAAAATAAATATTTTCTCTTTAATACTTAATTATCTCAAATATTTTCTCATACTAATGGAATACTGACTAATAAATTAATGATTGTATTATTGTTCATGTATTCTCTCTTGTATTTTATTATGGACACTTTTATATTCTGTACACTTACTAAATTTCACTGAATTTGAACTTAAATACTTTGACATTTTATCTTGGATTCTTATTTACATTTTGTGCACGTATTAAATTTCATTTTATTTGAACTTCAATGTATCCAAAATCTGGATGGTGTGTGGCTTTCATAACATATATTTAGGTGAGGGATTAAAGTTGTCTGCAAACTAAAAATAGTTGATGATGCAAATTGTTCTAGTTAAAGTTCACTTTTTTATTCCAGTTAAAATTCACTTAGTGAAAAAGTAATTGAAATGAAGTGATAACAAATTAAATTGCCTAGTTTTAACAGAGAGTGTTCAAAATTTGATATCTCAAAATAAATTAAGCTTATTTCTTTCATCTAGTGGCTTATAATTAAGATGTTTGTTATGAGTCATTTATAAAGTTCATCTATGATATGTGTTGACTTCTATACTGTCTTATTCCTTAGATATTGTCCTCACTCACACAAATGAGTCAGGCTCAGTCGTTCAACATTCCCATTATAAGAGAAACACAGACAATTTTCCTGTGAAAGCAAATTTCCTTAATTAATACACATTTCTTTTTTCAGATTACATCCTACTGATTGTAATTTAGACCAAAGTCCATCATAGTTGTAAAGAAATTATTTTCTATTTGGAAGCCTCTATGCCAGCTTTAAGGAAGATGAGAATGGATACTAAAGAACCATATTTTGTGTTAAAACTTAGTTAATACTCCTAGAAACATTAACATGATGACAACAAATTAAAATTGATGTCTAAGACTGATTTTCAGCACCATAAATGGAGAAGAAAAATGAAGACACAATAGCAATAAGAAGATAGTAACACAAATAGTTTAGCATATTTACTAATTCCAGCAACTTTCCCAAATTATTTTGGTAAAATCTTTACACATGAACTGAATTTTTTTTCAATATACATCCAATGTGTTCACTGCCATTACTCCAAAAGTAGAGGTTGGTATTTTAAATGTTGTAAGGAGAAGTTTCCAGGAGGCCTTTGATAAACATCTCATTTTCATACCTCTTCCAGCTCCAAAGAACAAAATTTGTTCAAGCTACCTCAATAGATTATTATTAGGTAAATAGTCAGCTTGTAAGTATTGAAATCATTGAGGTCCCACAGAAATATCAAAGTTAGTTGTGAAACTATCTCAGGGAATTTTTTTTTTTATTCTGTCCTTATGCTTCTTTCTTCTTGGTCAAATAATTTTTCAACTATGCTTCATCCTACTTACAGTTGGTTTAAAGGAAAGCTATTGATTTTTGTGTGTTGATTTTATATCCTGCCACTTTGCTGAAGGAGTTGATTAGATCTAAAAGTTTTCTAGGTGAGGTTTTGGGGTCCTTTAGGTAAAGTCTCATGTCATCCAAAAATAAGGGTAGTTTGACCTCTTCATTACCAATCTGTATTCCTTTGATTTCTTTCTGTAGTCTGATTGCCCTAGCGAGGACTTCAATCACTATGTTAAATAGAATAGGAGAGAGTGGACATCCTTGTTTTGTTCCAGATCTTAGAGGAAATAGTTTCAGTTTTTCTCCATTTAATATAATGTTGGCTGTACCTCTGTCATAAATGGCTTTTATGATGTTGAAGTATTTGCCTATTATGCCTATTTTCTCTAGGGTTTTAATCATGAAAATGTGTTGCACTTTGTCAAAGTCCTTTTCAGCTTCCAATTGAGATGATTATGTGATTTTTGTTTGCCAGTCTCTTGATATATTGGATTACATTAATTAATATCCACATGTTGAACCAGCCTTGAATTTGTGGAATAAATCCCACTTGGTCATGGTGAACAATCTTTTTAATATGTTGCTGGATTCGGTTTACCAAGATTTTGTTAAGGATTTTTGCATCTATGTTCATAAGGGAAATGAGTCTATAATTCTCTATCTTAGATGTATCCTTTTGTGGCTTTGGTATCAGGGTGATGGTAACTTCATAGAATGAGTTTGGGAGTGTTCCCTCCTTTTCTACTTTTTCGAATAATTTGAGGAAGAAAGGTATTATATCTTCTTTGAAAGTTTGGTAAAATTCTGCTGTGAACCCATCAGGACCTGGGATCTTCTTTGTTGGGAGAATTTTTATTACACTTTCTATTTCAGCATATCTAATGGGCTTGCTTAGGTCACTTATGTCTTCTGTGGTTAATTTTAGTAAATCATATGTGTTAATAAATTTATCCATTTCTTCTGTATTTTTATATTTTTGGTAATACAATCTCTCAAAGTAATCCCTGACAATTTTCTGTATTTCATTGTAGTCAGTAGTTATGCTCCCGTTTTCATTTTTAATTATTACTATGTTGGTTTTTCCCTTTTCTTTTTAAAGAGATTGGTCAGAGGAGTGTCTATTTTATTAATCTTTTTAAAGAACCAGCTCTTAGTTTCATTAATTTTTTGAATTATCTTTTTAGATTCTAATTGAGATTCTTCTGCCTTAATCTTGGTAATTTCTTTCTGAGTGCTCCTTTCAGGATTGATTTGTTGTTGATTTTCTAGTGTCTTAAGGTGTGTCATTAGGTCCTTTATTTCATCTTCTCTCTACAGACTTGACTCTACTGATTACTAATCATTTGTGCATAGTTGTAACCCTTAGATTTCAGATCACCTTTCTTTACTCAAAATCCCACGTTCTTCATATCTGTTTATTTAAAAATTCAAAGAGAATCTGATTAATTTTGGATTCTTAGATACTGTAGGAGTATTTCCTATAAGCATTGTGAGTGTAAATAACATTTCAATAGGGTTATCTTATGGCTAGCTAGTCTATGTCAAGTATAATTTAGTTTCTGGACATAGAGCAACAATTAAAATTTCCAATCTAGTGGAGCATGATTTTTTTGTTAATGAAAATAATCAAAGATAATAACACTATATGTGCATATATACAGAATGAGTGATGATATGTACTTTATAGATTAAGCAGTCTGATGCAAGAGTGAACAAAGAGGACAGCCACTTGGGAAACAGGAGTTGTCATTTCTCAGTGACCTGATTGAAACGAGGAAAAAGAAACCAAGTCTAGGGATGCAGGAATTGCTAAATGCTGAATCACCAATACAAACTCACAGCAATATCTTGATCAAGCATGCTAGTGAAGGAGATATTTACAATGAGAATTGCTTAAGAAAGGTAAACCGAGGTGATGACTGCAGATCTGTGCATGAGTGAAGCTGAGACTAAAAGAAGAAATTCCCAGGGAAGCCATAGTTAAATTGTCAAACCTAAGAATCATTAGTTAATTGTTATTATTTTTTACTCTGCTAATAATTATGCAGTATTACATAATTACCATAAACAAGGACTTGAAATGTTAACTACTGAACAGTAAATGAATTAAACTATGTTTCAGACTCACTTTTTAAGCATTTACCTTTATCAATTTTATGACAATATTTACTAACATTACATAGGGTCAGGGTTTAGTTCAAGTTGGTAGAGTGCTGCACTGAGGTCTCTGAGGCTCTGGGTTTGATCCCCAGCACCACAAAAATGAGAGAAGGACATGGAAGTCCTGAAACAATCAGCCATTGAAAACCCTGTGAGGGTCACTGTGGATTGGACATGACTTGATAGCACCTAACAACCCCAACATTATATGGCATCAACTGAGCAATTGATCCAGTAAGTTTTTCAGATCTACAAATTTCTAATAATGAATCCTTTTGCAACTTTTCATTTGATCATTTAGTCTTTATGTTATTTCTTATTATACCAAAGTCATTTTGAAAAGATATTAATTAAACAAATAGACACTAATTCAAACAGAATAAACAAAATGTGATGTATGTATACTTTGAATGTTCATAAACAATCCTAATTTTCTTTCTTTTTTTGTTTTGCAGTACTTGAGAGCTCAAGCCAGGGCCTCACACATACTTTGCAGGTGCTCTACCACAGTACTGCACCCCTACATTTTTAATCTAAATTATGCCTTGAACCTGCAATCCTCCTGCCTTAGCCTCCCGAGTCAATTGGATCATAAGCATGAGCCACCACACCCAGCAACAATACTGTGTAAAAAAAATTTAATAGAATTATCTTAGAAGTATGAGGATATATTTAAGAAATGTTGCTGTCAAGAAAATTTCAACAAAATAACAAGTTAACATGAAGTGGTGTTAAGAGCAATATTAAGAATGCAGACTTATCCTTCTCCTTGTATTTAAATGTTGATTAAAGGAGTCCTGTGAATAAATTATTCACATGAGATAGAAGGGATCCAGAAGATTAGGGTGGATTTAACTTAATGTAGAAATTATCTGGGTTTGTTTTTCTGAGTCAAAAAATGTGCATGTTAGAAGGCAAGAATCTTAGCTAACTTTTTTTAGGCCATATTTATAATGTTTTGTGAAGTGTTTAAATACTATTCAAGAGTTACAATTGAATTTAGGCTACAATTTTGTTGATGTATAGAAAAGTCTTTTCATTGTAAAAGAACAATGAGAAATTAAAAAATATTTCTAGAAGGAAGGATAGGAAAACCCGCTGAAATTTTGAATATGGTAACGTAAATAAGCTAATTAAGGTACTTTCCCTTGGCAAATCAAGAATATGATAGATTTCTTTTGGGAAAATATAGAAGTAAGAAAATCAGGTCAATGGCAAATTTCCACTGGGCCTCTTCTAAATGATTTTGGCTAACTCTACACTTAATACTTTCTTCTTTTCTTTTTTTAAAATTTCTTTTATCCTGCCACAATTTTCTCTTCTTGGCTTTCAAATCATTAGTTTACTTCTGTGTGTGGGGGGGGGTGCGCACATGCATGCTTGAGTCCCATGTCACTGGGAGTATAGGTATGTGCCATTGCACATTATTAAATTTATAACTTTTAAGGTATAGAATAACAAAATAAAGCTGAAGGAACATTAGTACAACAACTAGATCTGTTCATTAAGCTTCTACTCCATGGATGAAGAAATGAAAATAAAGAATTTTGATTGTTTTCACCAGGAATTAATGTAAATATTTGAGGAGATAAAAATGTTTAACCTGATTTTAACGTTATATCATGTACATAAGTATTGAACATTACAAGGTACCCTATTCATATGTACAGATTATGTTTTTATGTATTAATTAAAAATAAAATAAAATATAAATGCATTCGTCACTATAGAGAATACTAACCTTGGTTTCTAACCTTGAGAAATATCTAGCAAAACTGAGTAATCACAAGGGCACCTTTTACATGTTGTTCACTTATTTCCATCATCTACCAACATTTAATCTGCAGCCTTACCACTGTGGTATCGGATCCCATCAGATCTTGGAAACTAAGCAGGTTCAGGCCTGATTAGTACTTGGATAGGAGACTGCCTGAGAACAGCAGGTGCTGTAGGCTTGGGAGATGGACACAGTAACCCATGCCCAAAATCAACCTGTCCTTGAAAACCATATAAAGAGCAGAGAAGCACTGTCAATAGTGTTTCACCTGTTGTACGTAGGGTTTCTAGGAGTCAGATACTGACTCAATGGCAAATAACAATAACAACCACCAACATTTTATTTAGCTAACATACCAAAAATGGTTCTATGTTCTACGTTTTATTCATGGATTTCAATGAAACAAATGCAAATTTGAAAGCAAAATATAATAGAAGAATGTGGTGAGAGGTATATTTGATGACCTAGGAAGAGTCTGGTAAATATAAATTGAAATTCTAAAATTCATGTAGCTGGCTGACTGATATGAAGACACTTGGTGTGTCGTATATTATGATGAGTTACTTGTAGGTTTTAATATAATGGCTAGAAAAGTGCATTTAAAGAACTATATGTCTGGGTGTCCTAGCAGAAATCAGTTGTTGTTGTTGTTGTTGGGTGCCGTCGAGTCGGTATCTGACTCGTAGTGACCCTCATAGGGTTTTCAATGGCTGACTGTTTCAGGATTGCCAGGCCCTTCTCCCATTTTTGCGGTGCTGGGAATTGAACTCAGGACCTCAGAGACTACAGCGCAGTGCTCTACCAACTGAGCCAAATCCCAGCCCAGCAGAAATCAGTAGAAATGTTTAATAAGAAACAAATTTCTCTCTGAGCCTAAGATTACAAATAAATTAATAATGTTCCATAAGATAACTTTATGCCCAGTAAAGAGAAAGGAAGTAGAAAAAATACTCCAAAAAGAAAAAGTGAGAGAGAGTATCTTAGAATTCCCCCATGTTTTTCTCATCTCAAAGTGAGGCTATAAATTTGTGGCTGAGATTATAATTATTGAGTAGTCTATTATATGTAATTTTTCTTTCTTTAAAGAGTTATTTTATTTCCTGATCATGATAGAAAAGTTAATTTTCTTCTGTGTGTTTCATCATTGTTATTGTTTTTAGGTGCCATTGAGTTGGTCCAATTCATAGAGACTCTATGTACACCAGAACAAAACACTCCCTAACACTGTTATGTCCAGCAATATGTCAGTGCTTCTTTGCTATTAATAGAGTTTTCAATGGCTGTTTTGGGTTTGTTTTGGGAGTGGGCTACCAGGTCCATCTCCCATATTTGTGGTGCTGGGGATCAAACCCAGGGCCTCAGAGAGTGCAGAGCACCACTCTAACAACTGAGCTAAACCTCAGCCATGTTTGTGTTTTGTTGTTGTTAGATGCTGTTAAGTAAGGTAAGATTCATAGTGACATTATGTATAATAGAACAAAACACTACCCAGCACTGTGCCATACACATGATCTTTTTTATGTTTAAGCCCATTGTTGCAGTCCCTGTGCCAATTCATCTAGTTAAGGGTCTTCTTTTTCTTGACCTGTCACTCTCCCAAACATGATGTCCTTCTCCAGGGATTCATTCCTCCTGACAACATGTCCAAAATACATAACAGCCAGTCTAATTATCCTTACTGGATTATTAAAACAAGAAGACATAAGCTAATTGTATTGCTTAATGATTCCTATGCTACCTTGCCTGCAGCTATACCACCATGGCATCCAATCCCGTCAGGTCTCAGATGTTAAGCAGTGTTGGACCTGGTTAGTACTTGGATAGAAGAGTGACTGGGAACACTGAGTGCTATTGGCTTGGGAGAAGGATCAGGTAGCCCACTCCCAAAAAACTACCAGCCATGGAAAAATTATGAATAGCAGAGAAGCACTGACAATATTGCTGAGGATGGCACATCATTGGGTGGTGTTTCATCTGGTGTACATAGGGTCTCAATTAGTGGGTCCTGGCTCAACAGCACCTAACATCAATAATATGCTAACATACACTACATTTGCTTTCCTCTAAAACTTTTACTTTTCAAACAATAAACTTAAATGCTTTTGAATTACATGCATATCTTTAGGAGCAAAGTAGATTTTCTTTAATTCACTGCTTGCAAAATTTGAGGAGGTGGTTGCTTCCAAAATTATTCCAACGTAGGACTGTTTTAGAATGACTAATTGTATCCTGTCCTGATGATAATGAACATGTTATATGAATCAGTCTAGTTACCAAAAAGGTTATAAAAAGGTAAAGGAATAGATTTATCTTAAATTTTTGTGGGAAGAGATGCCAAAGAAAAGATATAACATATCCACAGTATGGTGGAAACAAAAATACTTTAGTGCCAACTCAGGATTCTGATCTCTGTTTTCCTTTTTGTGAATCATGTGACCATGCTATAGGGGAAGGGAGTAAATATGTACGATTCTTACTTTTTTGTAGAAAATATAGGGGCTTTAATGGCATGAACTTTTCTGTGGTCAAATGGGTAATAAAACATCTACACTTTACCTAGACTATCTGCTTCTTACTAGAAAAAAGGACAGATATTTCTGAAATAAGAGGTAATAGTTACATTCAACATCTATCATTCTTCTAAACATTGATTTATTCACTTTTCAAAGATTTTTCTGCTTGTGTCTCAAATGTCAGGCACATTAATAAATTCATTGACTTGATAAGGACTGAAGAATCCTAAAGGGAAAAGTTGTATTAATTCATTTAATAAGTCACCTAGGACAGCATTAAGGACCAAAAAGAAATGTACATATTTTCTCATAAAATTGCTAATTCAAATTTAAAGCTAGTTATCTGAAGCCTAAAGAAAACTGAGCAAAACAAAAATTAGTTTGGAGCTCTCTGAGACTTAGATAAATCTGTGATATAACAGTACTGTATGATAAATGTCATAATTTAACTCAAGTTTTAGTATAAGTTTTTAAAATAATTTTTCTAACATTAAGTACAAATACTTTTGTCTGTTAGAAACTTTCAAAATATTTTTATCTACACAATTTTATTTTTTTACGAACTATAACAAAAAACTTACTCTCACATCTTATTTTTGATTTTTCCTCTGGGCTTACTCTTTTCCAGATAATACATAACTTTAATATTCCAACTCATCTAGCAAATATAGCCTGAGGCATTTTGGTGTACTTCTGTTTAGAAGTATTTCAGCAATTAATTTTGTACTGAATGACTTAGTAAAATGATTTACTTTCTTGTTTTGTTCTAAACTGTTTCTCAGTTTATTTGAAAGTACTTAGGAAAAAAAGACTGGCAAACTCTGCTCTAGTTCTTTTGCCGTTTCCTACTGCTCTTATGGAGAAGGACATGACATTTCACTCTGGAAGCAATCCCGAAAAAATCAGCCATTGAAAACCGTATGCAGGTTGCTATGAGTCAGACCCAACTCAATGGCAGCTAACAACAACACAACACCAACACTGGCTGTTAATTTCTCGATTTTTTTTCCCCCAGTACTGGGAGATTGAACCCAGAGCCAACTACATGCTACAAGTGTTCTACTGCTGAGCCACTTCTCTAGTCCATTTAAATTTTTTTTTAGACTGGGGTCTCACTAAGTTGTGTAGTTCCCTCTGGCCTCACACACTGTGGCATTTTAAAAACTGTACAGACATTACCAATATGTACCTGAGCCTCTCACTTCACAGAAAACAAAACTGAACTTGAAAGTGAATGGTGACTGGTTAGCATACATTAAAACTGGTACAACCTAAGCCTTCAACTCTGATTTTTTTCTGATTAGATCACAAACTAATTTATAAAAAGTTCTTTCAACATCCAAAATTTAATTATTCAGTTTTATGTTTTTTATTGTTGTTGAATATTTCCACTTCATGCCTGCACTTAACAGTGAAGAGTAAATAATATTGGAAAAATAAAACGGCCGGTGTGGTGGCACATGTCTGTGATCCTAGAGACTTGGGAGGTAAAGGCAGGAGGACTGCAAGTTTGAGAACAGAGGCAGTCTTTGTAATTTAGTGAGACCCTGTCTCAAAAAGTAAAAAATGGGCTGGAGGTGCAGTTCAGTGGTACAACACTTGCAAAGTATGCAAGCATGAGGCCCTGGGTTCAACCCCTGGTACTGGAAAAAAAAAAAGAAAAAAAAATAATGCTAGGATTGATTCATTAATTGACCTGGAAAGGATTTATCTTTTAAACTCAAAGTATCATATAAGTAGTCTTATTATTTTTGACCCAGAATTCAGTATAGCATATCAAAAATAGTGCAATCCTCTCATCTCATACTTGTTCATGGTCTACTTTTTCAATGTCCTTTTGACAAAGATTGGTGGAGCACCTATATTGCATCAGCCACTCTGGGGGGATCTGAAAAACAAATAACTATAATGGCACCATTCTTGTCCTAGTGGAATTGTTAATCTTTCCAACCACACAGTTTTCAAGTATGCACCAGTAACCCCCCAACACACACAGACACACACAGACAACACACACGCACATACACACACACTCACTCACGTAATATTTACCAGATCAAATGTGAAATAAAAAGTATATACTGTGAATAAGTGACTACCCCAAGAGTATACACACCTGTGAATTAATAAAGATAGGAAGGTAGAGAAAGATTACTTCTTGAATTTCCAAAGAATATATGAGGTTGTTGTAGAAGATGTTTAATTGCCATTAACAGAAAAAACATGTAAGAGAACATCATTTAGGAGTAGTGGCTCAAATAGTAATTTCGGATTGCACATAATCATGTTTCTGTTACTATGCTCTAAAAACATTAGTGAATTTTTTTGCATTCTGAAAAAGCATGGAGCACAAATAACAGGGTTTACAGGAAAAATAAAATTAAAGAAGGCACAACATCCATGAAATATGTAAGCAAAGCAAGAAAGCAAACATAAACAAAACAGCAATAGCAATTCTAA
This sequence comes from Pedetes capensis, assembly GCA_007922755.1. NCBI lineage: Eukaryota > Metazoa > Chordata > Mammalia > Rodentia > Pedetidae > Pedetes > Pedetes capensis. The sequence continues at coordinate 25,145 of VMDO01020416.1, read as the reverse complement.
TGCAATCAGCAACACAGTTAAAATTCCACTGACATTTGGTACTTAGATTCTTAGTCAGTGGATGCTTTGTAGCCTTAGATACTGGATATTATTTTTCTTGTTTCAAAAGATAATTGAAGAAGCTGGGTGTGGTGGTGCACACCAGTAATCCCAGTGGCTTGGGAGGCAGAGGCAGGAGGATCACAAATTTGAGACCAGAGGCAGTCTGAGTAATTTAGCAAGACCCTGTATCAAAAAGTAAAAAAGAAAAAAAACGGGTTGGGGGTGCAGCTCAGTGGCCCAGCACTTGCAAAGTATGGAAGTGTGAAGCCCTGGGTTCAATTTCCAATACCAAAAAACAAAACAAAACAAAAAAGATAATTGAAGAAAATTCATTTAAAATTAACGATATGATTAAGTCTATAGCCTTTCAAACACACACACACACACGCACACACACTTTTTGTAAAGCAGGGAGAAATGCCTTTGCATAACCATAATCTTCCCTCACAACTCTCCTGACACCTTAATACTGTGAAAAGTTTGATGATTCATAAAATTATAAAATAAGCTATTTGCTCATACCTGCCCTTTTGTGGAATTTTCAGCTTTTCATGAAAATCTTGTGTTATTGGGGTTTTTTATTGTGATACTTATCACTGATTACTTCAATATTCCTGGGAAATATCACATATGAACCAATGTGACTTACATATTAAAACTTATTTCGCTTCCCATGTTAATAAATTTCTATGACTCAGTTCCTACTCAAGAACTACATGCAGTATCAGAAAATATTAAATTGAATTGAAAATTCTTTTGGGATGAGTGGTTAGACTTATGGGTCTGGACATCAGAGGAAACATTCAACGAACTAAAGACATAAATGCCAATTATCTGAGCATGGATCATTGTTGAAGGCCTGTGTGTGAAACAGATCAAATGTGGAGAAAACATAAAGTAAAAAGATAGGACCAGGATCTGAGCTGGAATTTTTCCTACAGCTTTTTATAAACATAATTATGAAAATGAAACATAAAAGAAATGACCAGCCAGAAACAGTGCCACACACCGGCAATTCCTGCTATTTGGTAGGCTAAGGCTAGAGAATCATATGTTTGAGTCCAGAGGCAGTCTGTCCAGTGTAGAAAGACCCTGTCTTAAAATCAAAAATAAAAAAGAAGCAGAGGGAGGTGGTACACACAGGTAATCCCAGGGACTTGGGAGGTGGAGGCAGGAGGATCGATCGCAAGGTCTAGACCAGAGGCAGTCTGTGTAATTTAGCGAGATCCTGTCTCAAAAAAGTAAAAAAATGGCCTGATGGTGCAGTTCAGTGGTACAGCACTTGCAGAGCATGCAAGTGCGAGACCATGGGTTCAACCCTCAGTACTGCAAAAAAAAATAATAATGATAATAATAATTAATTAAAAATTAAAAATTAAAAAAAATTAAAAATTAGTTCAGAGTGAGTCTCAGTATTGGAGGGCTTGCCTAGCATGCCTGAGGCCCTCGGTTCATTCCCTGGTACTGCAAATACATACATACATACATAAAATGAAGTGCTCAAAGAAACTCAGAAAGTGAGAAAATATGGATGAAACAGCCAACAGAACTGCTAAACCACTGTTCAGATATTCTCATCTTCTTCCTTGCTTCATACTCCAAGATACTTACTCATGACAAAGTGAAGTGAAAACAACATAAAAACCAGCACTGATATATTAGTATGGTCATAAAATTTATTGATATTGATATATCTAAGAATATAATTGTACATGTTTATTTATTATGTGTGTGTGCATTCCCTTTTGTACTTGAATTTTGTGTATAGTATTTTGGACTTTTTCCCCTTCAATCTCTCCTAACATGTTAATGTTATTAGGTGCCATTGAGTCAGGTCCAACTCATAACAACCCTATGTATAACAGAATGAAACACTCCCCAACACTGTACCATGTCTGGCACCATGTCAGTGCTTCTCTACTATTCATAGGGTTTTCAATAGCTGATTGTTTTAGGAGTGGGCTGCCAACACCTTCTCTCATTTCTGGGGTTCTGTGGATAGAATCTAGGGCCTCAGAGAGTGCAGCACAGTACTCTACAAACTGAGCTAAATCCCAGCCCTCTTCTAACATAGTAATGGATAAATGACTCATGTGCAGACTCTTTGGGACATTATATAAATATGCTAGTTTAGTGCCTTTGAAAAGGAGCAGAGAGTAAGTTGTGAAAAGAATTATATACACATAAACTCCAACAGTTAGGCAAAAGAAAAATGGCATCTGTATCTTGGTTGTCAATAATACATAGAACTTGAAAGGAGCATAGAGAAATTATTATTAAATACTCAAATTTTGCACAATGCAAAGACACGTATATCTCTGAAAAACCAAAAGCCACTGTAAAGGAAATTGAATCCAAAGAAGTGTGACAGCTATGGTAAATGATGAAGGAGTAGTGGCATGAATTGAAGGACAATAAATTGTGAAACTGTTTATTTTGTTATAATGTAAGCATACACACAAAAAAAATGGAATATAAAAACTTAACATTAAAAAATGGAACATAAAAACTTAAATATCATGATGAAATTTTTTAGGTTGGCAAATATAATTAAAAATGCAGAGAATGTGATTCTAAATGTAAAGATAAACTTATAAATCAGATTTAAGATCAGACTTGTGCTAGACTCTACAATGCCCAGCTATTGCCATCATGGTTTGGTTTTACTGTCTTACAGTTTTTGAACTGTAAGACTATCATAAGCTCCATGTGCTTATGAGCTGATCTAACTTTCTACTCTCTCTTTTTCATGTGGGTTTCATGTGACATTCATATCCCACACATCGTAATGGGTAAACTTTTAATATCATGCTGCTCAGGCCCTTGTGTACATAAATGGAGGTGTGAATAGCAGTAAGGATGAGCAGACATTCTTTCTCCTCCTTCAGAAGGTTACGCAGTCCTTTTTGAAAACTTCTTCCACATTATTGGCAATTTCATCTTCTTTCATTTTTCCTCCATGACTCCATCAGCTATACTCTTTAAGCTATTGCTCACATCTGAGTATGCACACTTTTAACCTATTTTTGCTCAAAATTGTTCCTGAAGTCATACAGCTTGAGAAACTTGAACTGCAGAATGTTCTCTAAAGGGTGAGAACCTTGGGATTGGATAGCTCATTATTTAAAGTAGGCTGTATGAGTCCTTTGCTACTAGGCTTGTTCTATCTAGGATCAAATTGTTGAACAGATTGAACTTGAGGGGGTGTAATTTTAAAAGTGATTTATTTCTTTTTATCAATGACTTTAAAAGATGCTGTCAGACTTTCCTGTCCTATGCTTGGGCACTATTTCATGCAAATTCCAGAACTTTGTCTACATATACTAGGAAACAATTTCTTTTTAATATAATTTCAAAAATTTGCCTCTCATTCCATTTAATACTGTTTTCTTTTTCAGACAATTTCAGGAAGGTCTGACCAACATGTGGCAGATGACAGTGTAGGAAGTGGCATGATTATTAAAGAAAAATGGCAACGTTTTATATGTAGCTGGTGATATCTTACTCTAGCTTCTGAAACTTCCTTCTGGCAGAGATTCACGTGCTGTCTAGAAACACACAGAATATTTTGGTTGTTACATTAAAGGTGGACTATTTTTAATATGTCACTTCAACCTCAGTAGATGATGGCTAAATTTTGCTATTCCTTCCTCAATGACTGTAAACTAGAGGGACATCTTACCATCACACCCATTGAGGTAATTTCACTCAGGATTGCAGAGCTCTTGGCCGGTTCCTTTCAAGATGATTCCCCAACCCAGCTAGTGTGTGTGTGTGTGTGTGTGTGTGTGTGTGTGTGTGTGTGTGCGCTTGCATGCACGCATGTTTATAAATACACATACACCTACAATCTAGCCAAAGGCTACAAGGGCATGTTGATAACAGCTTTAATATCAGAGACACATAATTATCTTTTTTCCTTTGGATTTTCACTGAAGGGAGTGAAACAGCAGTCTTTTTCATATTTAAAAACTAAAGCCAAATACAATGAATAAGTCTCATCAAGTCAGTGAATTTGGAATAATAGTAGGAAAGTGGGTTGAGGAAGCACAGCACTGTGGTAACTCCCTTCTGATAATTCTATCTAATAATTTTCTCCTCATATTAGTCTCTGGATTTCCACTATTTACCAGCTGGGGTGAGATAGAGTAAATTTTCCATTTCTATTGCAGTAGATCTCCATTTGAAATGTGGGGGGGCCTTGTCATCTATTATTCCTAGGTTTACATTCTTATCTAATTTGAGGCAATAGGAAGTTTCATTTATCATCCCTTTGCACATGTAAAGATCATTTCTTAACAATCTAAATCTGGCAAAAGTGATGATGATAAAATATGAATTGTTAAAAAGCATAATATACAGACACTTATAATTAAATGGAAAAACTGGCATAGTGCTAAACCAGATGGATGGATTATTGTTTGGGGGTAAAATTAACTGACTAGATTCTTGAAAAATCACCCAAATATTTAGGAATATATTTGATTTTAATTTGTTTTTATTGAAAAAAAAGGCTTCATAAACTAAAACTAAGAAAAGCAGAAAAGATATTTCTAAATTTCAAGGTAATTCATTCTGAATATTTGTGCTGTTTAAGATCAAAATGATTCTTTATCAAATGTTGTTGTTATATGCTGTCGAGCTGGTATCTACATCATAGTGACCCTATGTACAACAAGTGAAACACCATTGTCAGTGCTTCTCTGCTATTCATGAGGTTTTCAATGGCAGATTGATTTTTGGGAGAGGGCTGCCAGGAGCACAGTATTCCCAAGCAGTCTCCTATTCAAGTACTAACCAGGTCAGATCCTGCTTAGCTTACAAGATCTGATGGGATCTGATGCCACAGTGCTACAGCTGCAGGCCCTTCACCAAATACATTTATTAAATGTGGCTAAACATTTTATTCAAATATTGGATGTTAATATCATTAATATTCTTAATGGTATTCATAAATTATAATCTGAAAATTCTCTGAAACAATGCTTCCAGTTAAAATATATTTGTATCGTTGGAAATTCAATGTCTTCTTTCCTAAGTAAGAGAAAATTGACACTTAACAACCAGAGAAACTCTATCAGACACTGAACTTCTAATATCTGATAACACAGGATGATATTATAGAGGTCACACAACATCAGTTCATCATGATGCAAGAATCATACTGCAAAGATTTAAATATTTCATATTTTGTGCCTTGTATAATCATACCTTTTGTAGTTACTTCTTGTTGTTGTTGTTGAGTGCCATAGAGTCAGTATCCAACACACAGTGACCCTTATAGGGTTTTCAATGGCTGACTGTTTTGGGATTGCCTTGGGAGTGTATTGCCAGGCCCTTCTCCCATTTGTGTGGTGCTGGGAATTGAACTCGGGACCTCAGAGACTGCAGTGCAGTGCTCTACCAACTGAGCTAAATCCCAGCCCTTTGTAGTTACTAGCACTATCAAATAAGAGCTCCATTTCACCTTCAAATCTACATTATCCAATTTAGAGTTGAAAATAAAAATATTATTCAACAAATATGTCAATTTCACAGGTAAAATAGGAAGAGATAAAAAGAATAACAGAACTAATGCAGGTCAAGTGCAGCTGATAATAATAAAGCAGATCCAGAAAGGAATATTCTACAGAAAAAAGTCTAAGACCTCATTTTAATTTTCTTTCCAAATATATTATATATCTGTTCCTTAAGATCTTACCATATATAACACAAAAGAGTAAATAAATCCTTGGAAACATATAAATAAAAATATATAAGTACTTCTAAAGGGAAGCATTCCCAATTTTAAGACAAACTAGGCCAAAGAGCTAATGACTAGTCATTGATTTCTTTTTTAACAGCAATAGATGATCTTACTAATATTTGATAGAAACATTCATTATTTAACAAGATAAGTGAAAAAGTCCTACTCTGCCCTTTAGAGTTCCAGGAAATTTCCTTTAAGCCTAATATCCAAGCCAGTGGGAAGAAAAGCAGGAAAATGCTTTCATAAGTTTTTAGTAATTTGGAAATTTTCTAAGGCTAATTTTGATTGATAATTTGTTTTACATATATTCAGTATTCATAAGACAATGTCATCTCTTATAGATTAAGAGGAATATAATTGATTTAATGACCTTAGAATATTTCAAGTCTTTGAATTTTTGGTTATATGAATATATGTTCTTATGCATCATAAGTCCTCTTCAATTATCAATTCCTTGACAATTGACATATAACAGGATTCTCATCACTTTAACTATTAAAAGGATATGTTTTCTACAGAGAATACTTTACCCAAATATATTCTTAATTGAAAATTAAGCTACTGGCCTTAAGCTCCTTTAATATATCCTTACTTTTAACCTTTATCCAAAGAAGTAATTAATACAAACTCAATAAATTTGCTCTACTCTATGAACCTGGCCCCTGGCCTTATTTTCCTTCTGACTGATCTTCTGGAGTTTGGGTGAGTGAATGACCTCTTGAATGAGAGTCTGCATCCCAGGTGAGATAGAGAAGATAGAGATATACAAGAGAAAGGGGAAAAGAAGGCACATAGGTGACCATCCTGTAGGAGAGGATTACCTGTTTTCCAAGGATGACATGATTTTATTGCTGAGCCATAGCATAGGTCTTCCCCCAGGAAGGGCACATGGTTGTAAATCTGTGTATTTTTCCTACAGCAATAATTATTATACTTTGGGATAAGATATTGTTCTAGGGATCTAATGAAAAAGTCATGAACGGGGTTAATACAAAGTGTCTCTGTTAGTGTTTTCGTCACTGTAAACAAAAATCTGAAAAAACAAAAAGCAAAACAACAAAGAAAAAAACTTAGACTTGTGGTTTCCACAGTTTCATCATGAAGAAAGTATGATGGAGTAGATCAGCTCATGTTATGGTAGCCAGGAGGCAAAGAAACAGAGAGAGGCCTGGACAACTTTCAGCCCGAAGACATGCCCCAGTGACCTACTTCCTATAGCTGGGCCCCACCTCCTAAAGTTTCCAGAACCTGCTATAATGCTGCCACCAATTGGGGACCAAATCTGTAATACATGACACTTTTTGAGAGAAACTTTAAATCAAAATTGTAGCAATATTACAAATATATACAACATGTGATCCAAAAATATGATGAACATTTAAAACAAACAAAAAGTTGTAGTAAAAGAAAATTTGTTATTAGTTCCCCTCAAAATACTACCCATGGCTTCCCACACATTTATCCCATCATCACTTCCACTTCCTGGAGCAGTTCGGAAGTCCTCTTTTGTGAATGTCTTTAATTGTGATCTCATGGCTGCCTTCATGTACTAAATCAATTCTAAACACTTACTTTTCATGGTCATTTTGACTTTGGGGAAGACCCGGTACTCATACCTTGTCAGATTTTGTGAATAAGGTGGTTGAAGATATACTGCAATATTTTTATTTGACAGAACTTGCCTTACAAGCATTGTTTGTGATTCATGACTTAGGGCCTCACTTTAAAACATATCTTCTCTCAACTATAGCTCTCACCTGACTGCACCAAACAAGTTGATACTTGACACATACTGTCACTAAGGTGCAATGTGCTGCTTGCTGCTTGCCATAGTGAAGATTCTTGCCTTTCCATTGAATATTACTCTGCACCAGTACTCACCCTATTTTTTTAAATTACATCTCATATAGCCATACAGGTGTATACTGTACAACAATAAAAAGGAAGGGATTATTAGTACAGCACTACTAATGAATATCCAAAACATTACACTGAAAGACATTAGATATAAAAGTATACATATTGTGAACAGGCAAGATTAAGCCGTAATGACAGACATAAATCAGTGGTTGTACCTGAAGTTACACATTGAGATGGCTTTAAAGAAATAAAATTTCTGGAGTGGTGAAAATGTACAATATGTTGATAGTGGTTTTAATTACATAGGCACTTGTTTTTGGTCAAACTTTAATATGTGTAAATTAAAGCTGGATGCTGTGGCATATGCCTGGAATCACAGCAAATCTGGAGTTGGAGGCAGGAGGATTATAAATTCATGGCCAGAAACATCCTATTTAACTTAGTAGGACTCTGTCATGGTGAAAAGTAAAAAGTGGGCTGAGGGTATCGCTAAGTGGTAGAGCTCTTGCAAAATATGTACAAGGTCTTTGGTTCAAACCCCAGAACTGAAAAAAAAAAAAAAAGTCATTCCAAATGGTACGTATATTCAGATTCACACTTTCTGTAAACTACTATGTATTGCCAAGACATCACTAAACACAAGTCTGCATAACAAAATGTACTGGAAAGTACATAATGAAAAAAAAATGAACTAGATTTTGAAGGACTATAGTAAGTTAATGTTTGCTCTAAGAAAGAATGAGGCATACATATTTTATACAGAATCAGAACATACACACAATTTGAGTATTCATCGGTTGTACAGACTTGAGTCCAAATAAAGATGATTTGGGAATGCTAGAAATTACTAGTATACTACAAGTAAGCTAGAAGTTACTAACCTATTTTGTAGTGAAAATTTATTTGCATAAATTTATTTGCATAAACTTTCTAATATTCTGATATATACTATGAATAAGTACTACATACATAACCATGCACACTTATGTTTAAAATAAAAGCAAGGAGTAAACAAAAGGATTTAGGTGTGAAGTATTGGATTTAATAGGAATTATCCAGATCCTGTATACATTCTTGAAAGTGAAGAAATGATCCCCTGATTTGTTCAGAGAATCAACAGTTTCAGGTATAGAGAGTGATCTTTGGGTAAATAACAAAGGTTTGCAGCAGGCGTTAGGGGAATGAGGGAAAAGCCAGTTAAGAAACAAAGAAAAGAGAGATCTGCAGAGTGGCATGGGTAATTTAGCTAAAACCTGAAACCAAAAATGTCACCAATCCAAACATTACATAGCAATTTTCTTCCAGTGTACTCAGCAGCCTAGGAGTAACAACAATAGCTGGACTAAGAGAGGTGGGAGTTTGAAGGTCAATGTGCTTGCAGGATGAGAAGACAATACTGCTTGTGGGAGTGGAATCCAGGCTACTGACCTTGGGATACACGCTGAATAGGAAAGGAAGGACGTTCCAGGGAGGGGACTGATAAACTGGGGAAAAGGAAGATATCTCAAGGTCCAGGTGCCCAGTGGAGACAAAGATGTGAGTAGGTAAGGGTTCTGGGGGAATTGGATGCTGAAGGCAAAGGGGAGCAAATGTGGTCTTTAAAATCTTAGTGCAGTGTGCTCTCTAAGAGATCTGGGCTTTATCATTGTCTGAGGCCCAGTGTGAGCCTCTGGACATTTAATTTAATCAGAAACAGAATTGATAGAAGTGACCTACTTACTAACTCACCAGACACAGATATGGAACTTGATAAGAAAAAAAAATCATTACCTAGTAAATTTGCTTTATCAAGATTAAGCAGGAATAAAACATAAGAAATAGGAGAGTCAGGGAGAAACAGGAAGACAAGACAAAAAAGCTAAGTCATTCTATTTGCTTTTCTGGGGCATCTCATTTACAATCCCTTTACCATTTCTCTTCAAAATTCTAACTACCTCTTTCTCTCTACCCATTTATTTTATAATGCAGGGACAGTGAGTTTGCTCCAGACTGGCTGATTAGCTCATTGTCTTAAAAATAGTTTAGATTTGCTGTTAAAGCTATATTCTGGTTCTGACTTCGAAAATTCCTAGTACATTTGTCATTCAATAGTGAAACTATGTTATTTTTTTAAAATGAAGATAATCCTCTCATTTTTATTACCTAACAACCTCATGAATAGTAGGATTGTCCAGGAAATAGAATAATAATAAAAATAAAAGGATCAAGGCCAACGAAGGGCTAAGGAACAATCCTGTAAGGTGATATACCTTACAGTCTCTCAAATGAAATGCTGGTATGGATGTAAAAGTCTATTTCAAAGGAGTTTTCATTTGATTTATTTAAAAGATGGAGCATTAATGAAATATACAGAGAGTATAAAGTGCATTTGCCTATTTATAAAGAATGAGCAAACAGGAATAAATTCTGAAGTAACTTTTAGACTTCAGAAGTGGTCTGGAATGATCACAAGGGCAATATGGAAAAAGGTAGTTTTGAACAATAATTATAATGAAAGGGACAGACAGAGCCAAGTGGCCTATGGGCTGTGAAAGTGATTCATCCAGGAAATTTTCTGAACGTCAGAAGATTGCTAAAGACAGAGTAAATTATTTTAAAGGAAAATCTGAGGCATGAGGTGAGTTTTCTGAAGGGTCTCCTAATCTGAGACAGAGTCCAGACATGTGCATGACCACAGTATTCAGGTACAGACAATTGTGACTGAGAGAAAGAGGAGCACTGGTTACCTGGATCTATGACATAATGAAAGGCATGCAAACTATCTAAATGAGCCATCATGATTTTGCTTAATTATTGATTTGTAGAAGGTAAATATTCTCAGATAATTTGTTTAAGAGAGGTCAAAATTAAGATATTTACATGAAAATTTTAAATGTATAAGTTTTGTCAAATAATTGAAATATTTATAATAAAACAGTAAGTTCAGGAAAAATACCTGCAAGATAGATAGAGGCTAAGACCCTCTGTTTTATGTTCTCTGGTCTTAGGAATTCCAAGGCTCAGGACCATCCCCTGGACATGCCTGGCCTTCTGTGTAACATTACACAACCCCAAGGCACTTTGCTTCCATTTACTCCATAGCACAATGAGACTGATATGTTGTTGTTTTTATGTGCTGTGGAGTCGGATCCAATTTATAGTGACTGATTTATAGTACAGTGGAAACACTCTTGGACATGGTGAGGAGCCCAACACTATGTTAATGCTTTTCTGCTATTCATAGAGTTTTCAGTGACTGATTGTTTTGGGACTGTTTGGAAGTGGATTGCCAGGTCTGTCTTCTGTTTGGGGGGTGCTGGGGATCAAACCCAGAGGCTCAGAGTGCACAGAGCAGCATTCTACCAACTAAGCTAAATCCTAGCCTGCATCTACTTCATAGCATGATGAGACTGATATGGCATCTTACATCTTACAATTGTTACGGCAGCCAAATGAGATTGTGTAGAATGGAATCATAATGGTTCAAAAAGCTACTGAAAAATACTTTAATTATTTACATTACGTGATTTGTGAATCAAGACAAAGATCTATCACTGATCAACAAATAATAGATTGTTTCTGTGTTGGCATCTCTGTTTTCAGGCTGAAGAGTAGTTTGTTTTATTTTCTTCATAAGAAGTTATTATCACTTTAAAGTGTGCGTAATATCAGGTGGCAACTGCAATTTATCACTTGCTCGGACTCATAGGATGTTGGTTGATGTGTAAATTTAACAAGTGCTAGTTAGGTTACAGAATTCAGAAGGGGTGCCAGGTCTCCTGAGATTGGGGGTAATTTTGATATCACTAACACTTTACTGATTCTCTTCATTATGACTTGTAGCTAAACTGAATTTTTAGAAAAATATCTCAAAGGAAGAGCCAAGATGGTCTTTTCTATGTGTGTATGTGTGTTAATGCTTGCAAATGTGTATCTTCTATTCAAACGTATCCCAACCCTGTGTGACTGTATTACTTTCTCTCAACTCCAGACAGCTCCTCATTATCTTAAAGAAACCTTGTGGCTGGGGATACATATGACTTTTACTACTTTTAAGAACAAAATATTTTAAAGACTATTGTTTTACTTCAATTTGCTGTCTCTTTTTATCTCCAGTTATCTAATGAAGCTAAACTATTTCTAAATTCTAGGGACCTATGTGCCACAGTTGCTTATTAATGTCTGTGAGATATTTATTTTTCTGTACTGCAGCATTGATTAAGATTTTGGCTTTGGAATGCAAAGTGTTCATTTCTTAAAAGACTTTCACTCCATAGTCTCTTCTTGTGTTTCATTATTAACTACACCAGAAGTGGTTTAGAATATATTTTGGCTACACTGTTTTTCAAATTCTAAGAGGATTCCAATTTTTTTTTCTCCCTAGCATAGAACAAAGAACGGATTAGAATCTGGTCGGAAGTACTATATTCCCTGTACCTGCTTTATAACATATGACAGTAACCCTGTTTTATTATAGTTGTTTTCAGTGATGCTACTCTAGAGTTTTTCTTTCCAGATGATAATTTGAGAAACTAACAAAGGCTGAATGTACCACAATAACAACAACAAAATATTGCATGGACCAATGCTACTGTGTGTGTCCTCTTTAAAGTTCATAATTATCCCAGTTCTTACATATTTGGTTTTTCAGTTCTTGCTTTTATGTGACTGGGAGACTCACAGGACCATCTGAATGTAGCTCCTCAGATACTGTCTTTGCATCAGTATCTTGTTAATAGTCCTTTGATAAACTGTCTACCTAACAGCCAAATTCTTTTTTCATATTAGCTAATCCATAATAATTACCTTAGGGGGCTGGTGTGGAAAGGCAGTAACAGTATCCAAACCAAAAGCTGAATCATAATTAGACTAAACCAACCAGGGAAATCCTTTCCTTCTCTGTGACAATTGCACAACCCAGATCTGACCAATTACATATATTAAAAAATATACTTAAAAAAAGAAAGAAATATACTGTGTGAGACAAACATGGAGAAAATTTCTTTTCTCTAATAAAAAAGATCACAGAAAAATATGGTTCTTCAGTTGGGTACAATGACATGCACTTATAATTTCAGTGACTCAGAGGGTAAGGTAGAAAGATCAAGAATTCAGGGCAGAAGCTGGCTGTCCAATTTAGCAAGACCCTTCCTCAAAAATAAATAAATAAATAAGTATAAAAAGAGAGCTGGGATTATACAATTCACTTGCAGAGCATTTATCTAGCATGGGCGAGGACCTGGGTTCAATCTGCCAGTACTGCCAAAAAATTTCGAAAAAAAAAAAAAGAAAAGAAAAGAAAAAGAAAGGAAGAAAGATGAGAGAGAGAAGACACACACACACACACACACACACACACACACACACACAGAGAGAGAGAGAGAGAGAGAGAGAGAGAGATTGAGAGAGAGAGAGAGGTGTCTTCTTTGCACTCATCACAGTTTTCCTGCTTGGGAAGAACTATTCTGAGTCTGTGATGTTTCATACTGAAGCTATTGTTAGGGTAGATATGCTCAAAATGTCGAAGAAAAAAAGAGGACCTTCTAAAGATAAAGCAAAACCATTATCTCACTCTGAAATTGAATTTTTTAAGGCTTCTTGTAATTTAAGAAACGATATGACTTTCTAGCTAATAGACTATTTTTAAAGTATTACAGAATAAAATGCATCTTGACAAAAACAGAACCTGACAGAGAGGGCAGGATTCAAGCAATCATAAAAGTTGTAAGGAACATTGATTATTTTGTTTTTATGGTGCATTTTCATTGTACAAAACAATGAGTTTCGTTATGACATCTTCACACACGTTTTCATGTACTTTGAACATATTCACCTCCCATTACCCCCTTTTATCCCTATGCCCCACTAATCCTCTTGTTCTTCCCAAATAGTCCCCATACTATTTCCTTGTCTTTTCTTTGTTGTTGTTGTTAGTCTAGATTCTTCATATGAGAAAGAACATGTGGTATTTCTCTTTGTGAAACTGACTTATTTTGCTTAAATGATGATCTCCAATTTCCTCCATTTTCCTTCAAATGACAGAATTTTATCATTGCTATAGTTGAATAAAACACACACACACACACACACGCATGCACACACACACAATGTTACGTGCCATCGAGTCAGTATCTGACTCATAGCGACCATATATGCAACAGGCAAAACACTATTGTCAGTGCTTCTTCTGCCATTCGTAGGGTTTTCAACGGGGGTGCTTTGATATTTGGGAGTGGGTTGCCAGGTTGTTCTCCCAAGCCTGCAGCACCTGGTGTTCCCAGACAGTCTCCTATCCAAGTACTAACCAGGCTTGACCCTGCTTAGCATCTGAGATCTGATGGGATTAGACGTCACAGTGGTCTTGCCACAAATATGTACATATATGTGTGTATATGTATACATACATATATATGTATACACACATATATATATATGATATCACATTTTCTTTATGCATTCACCTATTGCTGAATACCTAGGCTGGTTCCATACTTGGCCATTGTGAATAGTGCTGCAAGATATGTGGACGTGTAGGTATCTCTGTTGCATGCTGACTTAGATTCCTTTGACTATAGATCCTGGAGTGATAAGGCTGGATCATGAGACAATTCTACTTTTAGTTTTTAAGGAATCTCCATACTGATTTCAATTGTGGCAGCACTAATCTACATTCCCACCAACAGCGGACAAATGTTCCTTTTCCCAAACATCCTCTCCAGCATTTGTCTTTGTTTTCTGGATGATAGCCTTTCTGGCTGGAATAGATGGAATCTCAATGCAGTTTTGATTTGCATTTCTCTGATGGCTAAGATTGTTGAATAGTTTTTCATACATTGTTTGACTGTTTGTATTCCCTCTTCAGAAAACATTTCAATTCATTTGTCATTTATTAATTAAATTATTTACTCTTTTGGTTGGTACACTGATAATTGCACTTTGCTTTTATATTTCCAATTCCTTGTGTGTATTGGGCAGGGCTTTTCTCACTAATCAATAATGAAATTTCAACTTTGACACTAGGTATAGGAATAATAAATATTTACTACATTGACTCTGGGAGTTAAAACTCCTTGCGCCTTTTCAAAGATCTGTACCATGTAGTATATAAGAGCCCTATGTTAAAGTTCTGGTATTTGGTTAATAATATACCTTGGTTGGTTGGATATTTTTTATTTAAGATTTTTCTTTTATCTATCTATCTATCTATCTATCTATCTATCTATCTATCTATCTAATCTACCTGTGCACCTCTTGGAGACATATGTACAATTGAGTTCGGATTGATGGTTCCATTTCAGATTTGGGGTATTCCTGGGTTCCCTAAATGATTATAACCCTAATCCCTATGCCTGTTTACACACAGGTGGGGGTATAGTAACAATATAAGTAAGATATACGTAGTTTCATGAGCCAAAGTAAAAAATACTCCCAAGCATTACAGCCCCAAATCACAAATATTCTGTTTCCATTTTCTTATTCTGCCAAACAGTTCCTCAATTCCTTTCTAAAGAAAAACTATACACTGTAGCGTCCTTCTTTAACCACTTGAAAGCTTTAAAATAATTATTGATTAGTGTTGAGAGTTTGATAAGAGGTGCTGATTTTTGACAGGGCTATTGAACTTGGATTCTCTGAATAGAATGAAAGACATTTACAGTAATTGAAAGACAATTACAGTAATTGAAAAAGGAGGTGAGCAGGGTACTGTGATGCCTGTAATCCCATCTGGGCACAGTGGCCCATGCTTGTAATCCAAATTATTTGGGAAGTTGAGAGAGGCCAATTGCAAGTTTGAGGCCATAGGTGCCTAAAAAACTTATTGAAACCCTGCCTCAAAATGAAAATAAGAAAATAAGGGTGGGCTGGGTATGAAGCTCAAGGGTAGAGCTTGCCTAGCATATGTGAGGCTCTGAAGTCAATCTCCAGTATTAGGAAAAATGAAATAGAAGTGAATAAGATAGAAGGCGACCTTGTCTGTTGCTTAAATACAGCATCTGCTAAAGTCAAGAAGGAACATGGCATAGTGTGATGTAAAAAATCACAAAGAAATCAATGTTATTTTATAAAAAGACATTTTCAACTTTCAATATAAAGTATGTATAAATATTAAGTGAAGAAATTTATTTCATAAATATACTCCTAATAAGACAACACTTTTATGTGTATTTCCCTGCAAAAATTATTCTTCTTTTTCAGATGACACTATTCCAGAGCAACTAGTACTTACCTAGAGGTATCATTTACTTACTGAAAACTTATCTAAATAATATAAAGTTATCAATACCATAATATATCAGTGTTTAAAATCAAAATTAAAGGATAGTGTGGCCATAATGCATTGATTTATTTCCTATTCTCAGAAGAGTCTTCTTGTTAAATTTTGAAATTTCATTAAAGTAGAGCTTTGCTGTTTAATCTTTATTTCAGATGAATTTGTTAGATATTGCCATCTCTTACCAAAAGCACCAACACCTTTGAATGCCTTAGGATACTCAGCTTGTCCTATTCTTGAGCTAGATTTATGCTCAGCTAAGAAACCAATTATTTTCCCTAAACTGGTAGCCTTTGGGATATTAGGTTAATAGGAGTTTTCTGTCATGTCCCCAAATCCCCATCTACAAAAGTACTGAAGTAGGCAGTGTAGGACTGTTTATGAAACTGTGCCCTGGTATAACAGTGAGAGCTCAGCTTTTTTTCTTCCTGCTTGAGCTAGAGAAAGAAACACGTAAGAGGCTGCAGTGGGGGTTAGTGTCCTCTTGAGTGGTTCTGTTTTTTTGTGGAAATGCTGTTTGGTTAGAAATCTGTTCAATTCAGTCCTCCAAAAGTAAGTTCTCTTGTATCCTTTGTGGCATATACGTGCTCTTACAATATATGAGGTGTGAACAAAAATACACATTATCATCAATCACTCTCAAAATTCTTACTCTGGCCTCTTATCTCATCATTCTTACCACTTTCTGAAGCAATTCTGGAAGTCTCCTTACATACATAATAATTTTTAAAATTTAAACAATCTCTATTTTTTCATCACCCCTTGTATGTTTCCTAATGTTTGAATTCAAATGATGAGTATGCTGATTGGAAAAGAAAAATAGATAATAAAGTATTCTAGAGTTATTTTCCTCATAGTAAAAAAGCCTGTAAGTTGGAATGACTTAGTTATAAAGAATTCATTTCTGAAGACATTGGGAAAAGTAGAAAAATATGACTTGTTTCATAATTTAAAAATAGCATTCTGTGATTCATTAAGCAAATTGTGTAGCTCATCTATTGACTGTATGCATTGTGACTTAAAATTTGAGTTTTAATGTGAGAGATTATTCTTGTCTGATTTTTTCCAATGTAAATATTACTACTAACAAATATAGAATTTTCGAAGATATAGTGAAACCTTTTGTTTACTTTATGTAAATATGTTTAGCGTTGTTGTTGTTGTTAGGTGCCATCCAGTCAGTATCCAACTCATAGCGACCCTCACAGGGTTTTCAATGGCTGTTTCGAGATTGTCTTGGCAATGGATTGCCAGGTCCTTCTCCCATTTTTGCGGTGCTGGGAATTGAACTCAGGACCTCAGAGACTGCAGCGCAGCGCTCTACCAACTGAGCTAAATCCCAGCCATATATAAAGTTGGATATTAATTAAAAATAAAATTGTTGTCCTTAGGCACCGTCGAGTTGGTGTTGGACTCATAGCAACCCTACCTACAACAGTTGAAACACTATGGTCAGTGCTTCTCTGCTATTCGTAGGGTTTTCAATGGTGGATTGATTTCTGGGAGTGGGTTGCCAGGTCTTTCTCCCAAGCCTACAGCACCTGATGTTCCCAGGCAGTCTCCATCCAAGTATTAACCAGGTCCAACCTTGCTTAGCTTCCAAGATCTGATGGGATTGAATGCCACAGGACTATGGCTGCAGGCTAATACAAATAAGAATAAAAATTAATTTCTTAGGAATCTAGCCACTGCTTCTTTCACCCTCTGCTTACTACCCACAACCAAAAATTGATTTCTGTATCTTAGACCACACATCACCAATTTCTAGCTGTAAGCACTATGACCAAAGGACATCCAGTGAAATGAGGCCAAAGATGTAGGAACAGAAAACCGCATGGAGCCACATGAGCACTGAAATAGAAATGCCAATGTTGGTGGATGATCTGCTTCATGTACAGCCTAGAGGAGAACCATATTCTCTAAGCTGACTACCATGGATATTTGTTGGTTTTGACTACCCAGTAGTGATCTTTCACCCTTATCAGAGTAGAACTTTTTTTTTCTTGTTGAGAGCTAATTTTGTTAAAGCTTGAAATTTGGTAACTGTAAACTGTGCCTTGCAAGAGTAGTGAATATATAATTCAGGACAGGCCAATGGCTTTTCCTTAAGGCTCTTACTGTTTTACTTTTTAGAAACATAGTCTATTTATTTATTGTGTTTTGAAAGGGGGTGGTATTGGTGCTGTGACAGATTCCAGGGTTTTGAAAATGCTATGCAAGCACTCTACCATTGAGTTACATCTGTAGCCCATGTAGTTTCTTTATACTGAGATTGTGAACAGGAAAAGAATGTGGGTTATCTTTCCCATGATAGGGAGAGAAAGCCTTTATAGTATCCACCATCACCTATACTTAAAACATCATCTGAGCCTCTAAGAACTTCAAATAATGTTGTTCACTGAGGAAACTGTGCTCTGCCCATGGTTTTCTAGATCTTTTTTGTAAGGAATGTATAACAAATGTCATTGATTAATTGACTAGAGATAAAATTAGATTTTGTTAGTGCAATTTGGCTCACATTCATTAAACCCTTAAGCATACTATTTTAGTAAAATCTCTCTCTCTCTCTCATGTCATAGTTAAGATAAACTTCAGTCAATTTCTTTCTACATATGGAAATTTAGGACACAAGTAATTACAGGCACTTCTGAGAATTTAGTTCCCATGGACCATAGATACATGAAATGCTAATATCTGGATTAATTAGCATAAATTGATACAGATCACATATTTATGTGAAGTTGAATAAATTTTTACAGTAACTTTCAGCTTCTTCATTGTGAATTTCAGGTAATGATGATTTTGACTTTTGAAAGTATTAATAAAGTGATATATGTAAAATAGCATCTTTTATAAACTATAGTAAGCTCTCCAACTTTTTAGAATCTTCTGCCTTCTTGTGTTTGTAAACTATTGTCATCAGTTTTAACAAAAATCTTGTGTTTATAGACCATGATGCACAAATAGCACTATGTCTGTAATGTGCATTTTCCTGGGCATCACTGACCTTACTCACTTTTTCAACAATACACGTTCTATGATGCCCTTGACACTATCAGTTTGGTATGGATACATCTAGGAAAATAAGGAGAAAAAAAGGGATTGAGGAGCTGAAGTTTCTCATTCTTCATAGCACAAATTTGAAAACTTTCTCATGTATAGAGATGTTGTTAGCAGAAGATAGAAACAGCTCAGCTGATTATGTAGTCTGTTCTTAAAAGGTTAAGGTACTGTCAGCTATCAAATGCAAGAGGGCTAGTTGTTGTTGTTGTTGTTAGGTGCCATCAAGTCAGTATCCAACTCATAGGAACCCTCATAGGGTTTTCAATGGCTGGCTGTTTCGGGATTGCCTTGGGAGTGGATTGCCATGCCCTTGTCCCATTTTTGCGGTGCTGGGAATTGAACTTGGGACCTCAGAGACTGTAGCGCAGTGCTCTACCAACTGAGCTAAATCCCAAGAGGGCTAGGGTTTGTGTGACATAAGTGATGTGTGGGTGCACATTTTCTGTATGCTTATGTGTACATGTAGGTTGTTTGAGTGAAAAGGTGATTAGGGAAGCATTAATTAATTTATTGCAATGTTAGTTTAAACCTAGGGCCTCATACACTCTAAGCAGGTGCTTTACCACTTAGCTGCACCCCAGACCCCTTTTATTTTTAATTTTGTGATACAGTCTCGCTAGGTTGTTCAGGTCACCTTTGCCCTTGAAGTCTTGATCCTTCTGCCTCCATCTCCAGTGCAGCTGCCATTACAGGCATGGGCCATTGTGCCCATCTTTCAAGTAGTAATACTTTAAGTGTTGCAGATTTCTATAATATTACTTTTTGTTATTGAATGAAGTCTTCTAACAATATTGCATGGAATGATGCCTGTCTCTGGTGCCAGGATATATGTGGTCAGAATGAACTATAGTACCCGAATTGCAAACGAATTATGTGATACTGAGTCAGAGTACCTCAAATCCAAAGGTAGGAGGTGAAGAAATATCTGTGAATAGATGCAAGGTCTTGAAGTATGTTTTCTACTTTATTCAGAATTGTCTATTTCCCTACCTCTAATTATATTACCTTTTTTTCTTATATTTTTATGCACAATTTCTTATTATCTTATTCATTTTTGCAACTTTTATTCTTTCAATATTCTGTATTTTCTTCCACTTATCTCACTACTTTAATTTGTCTTACATTTTGAATTTTTGAGGGAAAAAATCAGAACATCAGAAAAATTGAGTAAATTATTTAATGTAAAGTTAAAACATTGTATATGTACATAGTCTGCATGGTTTATTTGATTTTAGTGCTTTTCATAATTTATTTGTATATTGCATAAAATAGATTATTAGTTAATAATAAGTTATGCATGTGTTTACAATGAAAATAAAAGCAATTGTTATGATCCCATAACTCAGTTGGTACATTGGATTTCTAAAAAAGAAAAGACAAAATACCATCCACTTCTAATTTATTTGTATGAGAACAGAAATACTGCATATTTCACTTCATAAAAATTTGGAATTAATGAGTAGGGTTTATATGGAGTTTGTATGGTGTGTGTGTGTGTGTGTGTGTGTGTGTGTGTGTGTGTGTGTGTGAGAGAGAGAGAGAGAGAGAGAGAGAGAGAGAGAGAGAGAGAGAATTTGTTATTTTTAAGGAAGTGGTTGCATGATATAGGGCAAGTTGGCTGAGACACACAAGAAAGATATGATGTTGCAATCTTTAGTCCAAAGCCTGTCCAAAAGCAGAATTCCTTCTTTCTCAAGGAATGTCTACAGTCATACCACCCTAGGGGCTAATGCCATCTGTTCTCAGAAGCTAAACAGGGCCAAGAGTAGTGAGACCTTGGGTGGAAAACCGCCTAGCAATTATAACCACCATATGCTTAGGAGAAGGACCTGGCAACCCACTTCTGAAACAATTACCATTGAAAACCCTATGAACAGCAGAGAAGCACTGACATAATGCCAGGCATGGCACAGTGTTAGGCAGTACTTTTTTCTGCTGTATGTAGGATTACTATAAGTCAGATCCAATGACTCAATCTCACCTCACAGCAACAGGGAATGTCAATTATTTTCTTTTAAGGTATTCAACAGATTGGACAAAGAATGATTTATTAATTGTATAGAGTATGATTTGTTTTATTCAAAGCCTACTAATTTAAATGCTAATCATAACTATTTAAATATATGACAGCAGCATTTATACTGATGTTCAAACAAATATCAGTGCGGCATAGCTTAGCAAAGTTAGCATGTAAAATTAACTGTCATAAATATTACTATCATCTACTTGGCATCCATACACATTTCTTCAAACCATACTTAGTTTCCAAAGAAAGAGAATGATGAGGTCTTATTTTCACCTAACATTACACAATGATCCTGTGTTCAAGGGAAGCACACTTACCCTTCCCCTAGACAAGGATGCAAAGAATTTGGGTAATATTCAATCTTCTCAATATCTTGTAAACCCAATAGAAAAATACAAAGTTAATAATATTTACATGTTGTTGTTTTGTGTCATTAAAGTCCAACTCATAGAGACCCTATGGGTAACAGAATGAAACACCTGACACTGTGTCATACACATGATCTTTTTGATGTTTGAACCCATTGTTGCAGCCACTGTTTTTTTCTCATTTTGAGTCATACCCTATTGGCAGAGATCTCAGGGGTTTTACTGCATTGTCATTATTAAGGTAGACTCTCCATTGAACAGGCAACTCTTCCCCAGTTGTTTCTTGAATGCCTTTCAACCTGGGGGGCTCATTTTTCTGGCACTCATTTTCACAAAACTTCTCTGCCATTCATAAAACTTTCAATGGATAATTATTTTGGGAGTAGACTGCTGGATCCTTCTCCCTACTCTGTCTTCATCTCGAAGCTCAGCTGAAACCTTTCCACCATGGGTAACTTCTGAGATACTGGTGACATAACATTGAGCATCACAGCAACATGTAAGCCCCAAGAGCACCATAAGCAGACAGACACATGGGCAAATGATACTTAAATACTGTGGTGTATATCAAAGCATGTTGTGTTACATAATAACTCATTCTTGCCTGTTGACTTATTCATTCTTGGGATATCTTGGTCATGGTTGAAGAGCATTGTCTAATCCCTTGTTTTACTTTGAATAATATTTGTTTGTATCACAAAAATTCATTGTTCAGTGTCCACAGCAGAATTCTAGGTATTTCTTTAGAGACACATTCTGACAGTAAAATTTATAAAAACAAAAATAGAATGGAATAATTCTTACACTCACTCAAAGTATTGATAGTTGCACATACAACCTCATGTTAAAGAAGAGTAAACATCTAGGCACAATAGTGCTGGTCTGTAATCCCAGTGATGTGAAAGCCAAGTCAGAAGGATTTTAATTTTCAGGTCAGAGGCAGCCTGCATAAATTAGAGAGACCCTGTATAAAGATAAAAAGTTTAAAAAGGGAACTGGGAGTGTAGTTTAGTGGTAGAGCAGTTGCAAGTTATGTATAGTGTCCTGGATTGAATGCACCGGTATCATAAGGAAAGAAAAGAAAAGAAAAGAAAAGAAAAGAAAAGAGGAAAGGAAAGGAAATAAAAGGAAAGAAAAAGGCAAAAAAGAAAAGAAAAATGAAGAAAGAGCATTGTTGGAAATCTACATAATATTTGATGACATTCTTGCACCTTTAAGTGAAAATGAAAACAAGAAATAAATTTTATAAAATAATAAATCTAACATAAAGAGAAAACTGATTATTTTGTAGCTATGGTTACAAATATCATCAGATTATTCTTAACTTCATGGTATTGAGTATCTAAAACTTGCCTCAGTCAAAATACTCTTCAAGCTAAACAATCAGAATCAATTGCTGATTTCAGAATGTCAGTGAGGAACATATTACAGTGCATCTACTTCTGGATATTAATCAATATCAGTCTCATATAGGTAACCACATTCCTAAAAGTGATGTAAATCCATTTACTTCTATAGAAGTACACCAGTTTTTGTTGTTGGTGGTGGTGTTGGGTGTCATTTGGTCGGATTCAAGTCAGTGAACCTATGTACAACAGAATGAAGTACTACCCTATATTGTGCAGTGCACATGATCTTTTTATGTTTGAGCCCATTTTTGCAGTCACTGTGTTTCTCTCATTTTGCATCATGGTACATCAGCAAAAGGACATCCCATATGCTTTCCTTCATTATCATCATCAAAGTTGACTTTGCTTTGAGAACATAACCCCTCCACCATTGTTTCTTGAATGCCTTCCAGTCTGGGGGGCTCATTTTTCAGCACTCTATTTGACAGTACTTCTCTGGGATTTGTAGTTTTCAATGGCTAATTGTTTCAGGAAAGGGCTATCAGGCTCTTCTCCCTAATCTGCTTTAGTCTGGAAGCTCAGCTGAAATCAGTCCACGTTGGTGGCTCTTTGGTATCTGAAATACCAATGGCATAGCTTTCAGCATCACAGCAGCACTCAAGCCCTCACAGCATGACAAACTGTCAGACATGCAGGACACCAATTCTTATGTTCCTCTTAATCCCAGTATAATGTCAGCAGTCTGTTCTACTTGCAGAAACTATGCCTGATTATTCTTTTATCTATTAAAAATAACTTCAACCCTTTAAAAAATTATTCATATATTTAGTGGTCATCTCAACATTCTGTGAGATTGAGCAATTGAAGTGTTATGTATTCAAATATGCATACTGGATACTTGATTTAAGGCCAAAGACTTCTCATGTTCTTAATAAAAGGGCATTGAACTTGATAATATTTAAGTCTCAAAGGAGTTCAAGATTTTATAACCTGAGGCATTTATGTCATTGAATTTCAGTGTAATGAATAACTTAGGAATCAGTATGTTGTTATTATTGTTGCTAGGCGCCCTGAGTCTGGACGTATTCATAGTAACCCTATGTACAACAGAATAAAACACTCCCTGATTTCATGCTGGCACACTATCTTTTTTATGTTAAAGCCATTGCTGCAGACACTGTCAATCCATCTAGTTGAAAGTTTTCCTTTTTCTCCTGCCACTCTCACAAACATGATGTCCTTTTCCAGAGATTTGTCCCTCCTGGTAACATGTCCAAAATACCTCACATGTAGTCGAGGCAGTCCATGCTTTTGACTAACATTCATCTGACATCAGCAATGATATAGCCCTGGTTCCATGACCACTTCTGAATCCGGCTTGATTTTCCTGTAGTTCACTGTCTATGTACTGCTGCCATTGCTTTTGCATGATCCTTAAAAAATTTTGCTTGCATGTGATATTAATGATATCATTTGATAATTTCCACATTAAATTGGCTCCCTTTTCTTGGGAATAGGCACAAATAAGGATCACTTTCACTCAATTGGCCAGGTAGCTATTTTCCAAATCTCTGGCATAAACAAATGAGCATCTCTAGTGCTACATCTGTTTGTTGAAATGTCTCAATTTGTATTCAATCAACTCCTAGAGCCTTGTATTTCACCAACTCCTTCAAGGCATCTTCTACTTCATCTTTCAGTACCATTGGTTCCTGATCATAGGCAACCTTTTGAAATGCTTAGTCATCCATTAATTGTTTTTGGTATAAAGAATCTGTGTATTCCTTCTACATTATTTTGATGTTTCCTGTGTTGTTTAATATTTTCCGTAGAGAATCTTTTACTATTGCCCCTTGCAGCTTGAATCCTGTTCTTCAATTCATTAAGCTTGTGAAAAACAGAGCATGTCTTTACCTTTGGGTTTTTTATCTCCAGCTCTTTGCACATGTCATTTTCCAGCACTATATCTTACAGAGTTTCTCTGCTGTTCATAGGGTTTTCAGTGGCTAATTGTTTTGGAAGTGGGTTAGCCATGTACTTCTCCCTAATCTATCTTAATCTGGAAGTTCAGATGATACCTGTTGACCATGGATGACCCTGCTGGTATTTGTAATACCAGTGGCATAACTTTCAGGATCAAAGCAACACA
The DNA here is from genome assembly GCA_007922755.1 of Pedetes capensis. Classification (NCBI taxonomy): domain Eukaryota; kingdom Metazoa; phylum Chordata; class Mammalia; order Rodentia; family Pedetidae; genus Pedetes; species Pedetes capensis. The sequence continues at coordinate 288 of VMDO01020416.1, read as the reverse complement.
GAACCCCCACTCCATGGCAATTGACAGACATGTGGTATAGTCTTTTGTAATTTGAATAGTAGATGAAATTTTAGGAGTCATGTTTGTAATTTAATTTACAGATTGATACTTTAATAATAATGAACAAACCTGAAGTATAGTATTGATTGATGACATCTCTAAAAATTATTATTCTGGCAAATCATTTTCAATTTAATTAATGTTTTACTTTCAGGAAATTCTACTTGCTGTTATTAAGAAAAAAATCCAATGCATTATAAAAGAAACCTAAAAACTCCATTTACATGT
>VMDO01020415.1:0-37593 GCA_007922755.1 Pedetes capensis | reverse complement strand
CTTGACAAGGTTTGGCTCTTTGGTGGAAGGATGAGAGGTTTTTGATAGAGCTGGGCAGTGTAAGGTCACAGCATCAGGCATAGCAAAGATGGATTTCCTCTAGTGTTTTTGACCACTAGGAGCCAGGCCCTGGATTCCTGGAGAAGGAAAGATCTGTCCCCTCTGGTCCTATGGGGCTGGTAGAAGGGATGCTTCCCTGGAGCACAGCATAGGCCTTTATGGCAGGCATTCTGTTGAGGTCTTTAATGAAGGAGAGAATAGGTATCTTAAAGCTCAAAACAGACGTGGAGAGGTCAATGAAAAAAGGTTTCATCGCAGTTCTAAACCTTGCAGAGGTTTTTTTTTTTTTTTTTTTTTTTCCCTTCTCTGCTTTAGTACCCTCAGAATTCTGCCTTGCAGTGAGAAAAGTCTGAGCTTTTCATCGAGGGCCAGGGGTCATTTACTGACTGTAGCACTGTGCAGATACTAATACAAAGTATACTTTTGGGGAGACTTAGTGCTCTTATCTGACACTCCCTGAACAGCGAGTGGAAGTGACCCTGCAAGTGAAGCGATCTGTCTTTGAAAGGTCCAGGTGAGAGACTGAAATTGCAAAAACTACATTGTGGGAGGGTAGGGTGAAGTGTGGGGATTTCTGCTTAAGCAAGAAAGCAGCAGGTTGCTGCTGGTGAGGCTAAAGTATGGGGAAATCCGCACAAATACAAACTGGTCCTTTTCATTTCCTCAATTTCCTCATCTATAAAGTAAGGATACTAATAATAACCTCCACCACAACGTCCTAGCAAGAATTTAATGGGATTATGCATGTAAGCCTGCAGCTATAGCCCTGTGGCATCCGATCCCGTTAGGTCTCAGAAGCTAAGCAGGGTCGGGCCTTGTTAGTACTTGGATGGGAGACCACCTGGAAACACCAGGTGCTATAGGCTTGGGAGAAGGACCTGGCAACCCACTCCCAAAAATCAATCCACCATTGAAAACCCTATGAACAGCAGAGAAGTACTGACAATAGTGTTTTGCCTGTTGTACGCAGGGTTGCTGTGAGTCAGATACTGACTCAACGGCACCGAACATCAACAACAAACAGCATGTATGTAAAGTGCTTTGTACCTAGTCAGTGCTCAACATGTTAGCTATTGTTATTATTATTGTTACTATTATTATGTCTGGATTTTTCCTGCCTGATACATATAGCAATGTCATAAAAGGCTTACACCATAGAATCAGCAGCCATAGGACCAGACTTATTCCCACAGTGACAGATAAAAGATTATCTATTCTGGAAGCATCTGCCCATTTGCTCTATAGCCTGCCAGTGCCCAGGATTACCCAGCTAAGAGCAAATCAGAAAGGCTGATAGGAGAATCTTTTTTCCTACTTCACATGCTCCTACATGAAGATTATCTCTTTCTAGTTTCATTCTCCCTTTAATTCTTTGCTTTCATATTCTTTTTAAAAAATACTATTGAATTTAATTGCAATTGTTTTTGTAAATTTCTTTTCACAGCCCCTCCTCATTTAGAATCAGGAGAAAAAGCAATTCATCTAAGATTCTTGCTATTCACCTTTTACTTTTAATTTATGTTTAGTCCTAAATTTTCAGAATGCAGGCAATTTCCACCAAGGAAAGAATAAAGAAAAAAATAGAAGGGAAATGCTATTGTACGGGATGTTTTCTCTTTCCTTTCCATGCATATTTTACCTTCCTCCTTTCCTTCTTCCACCTTCACTTTTCAATGTCTTACAGATCTTTTTGTCTCCTCTATGTCTCCCCAGTTCTCCCCCCAAATCCTCATTCTCCTCCTTTTGATACACTTGTTCTAGTAGGCGTTGTTTTTCTTTAGGTGTTGGTTTTAAACTTCAGGGATCATTACAGGATGAATTTGATGTGGTCTCTACATTTTCTGGGTAACACTAGAATAAAAAAGGGCCAGAGCCACCATTTGTACCTCAAACCTTCCCAGTACAGCTGAGGCCATTCCCAAGAGAAGTAACAGATATTTTTTCCTCTACTCTTTCTTTCTTTTATTTGGTTTTCATAGAAATTGGAGGCTTCTCCACTGACCTTTGTAGAATTTTACCTTTCTGTATTTAAACCCGGAACGTACCCATTGTTTCTACTCGTCACTTTTCTTTCTCTTGCTTTTTAAAAATCATAAGCAGAAGCTCAGGTAGTGACATGTCCAGCACAGCCTAGGGACTGGTCTTGCCATCTCTTTGCAGGCCTGAGAGGAAGAGGATGAGGGCAGCCCAGTTTAAGGAACCAGTGAGGTCTCAAGATCAACAGCAGTGAATGGGCTTTGAAGACCATTGAGTTAGGTTTTCTGCTGGGTGCTGCCCTTATCAGCTGTATGCCCTTGAGCAAGTTACATCTCTGGCTTGGTTTCCTCACATGTCAAATGAGACTGTTGAATGCACCTATTTCATAATGTTGTTGGGAAGATGAAATGAGATGTCAGCAAACACAGAGCCTGGAGCTTTTGTTGTTGTTAGGTGCCGTCCATCCAGTCGTCCTGTCTTCAGACTCATAGGGACCCTCATAGGATTTTCAATGGCTGATTGTTTCTGGATTGCTTCTGGTGTGGATTGCTAAATCCTTCTCCCAGCTTGGAGCTTTAGCCAATATTAATTGTTATAATGAAGACAGGTCCAGATCTAGATAAGACATCTAGATAAGAGAGGTCCTGGAGTGCTTGGCAATTTTGAACTAGGAATAAGGAATCAGAAAGATAAATGTAAAATCACTAGAAGTCACTACAAGTCATGGGAGAGGAGGGGAGTCTAAGGGTCAGGCCTTACTGGCCTCTAAGTAGTAGATTCTGGTCTGTTAAATTGCAATGACTTACTCCACATTGAGACTTTAATACCTCAGCTGGCAAATTGTTTAGGTGAACCCTATAAGGGAGTTACGATCCCCAGGGGCAACTCTTCTTTAAGACTGAGATTTTAGGTTTGGTTTAAAAATAAAATCACGAAAAGAAATAAGTGGCTGGGGATGTAACTCCGTGGTTAGGCAAGAGCACTTGCCTAACATGTGAGAGACCCTGGGTTCTGTCCCCAGCACTGGAGGGGGGGGTCTGTTTTTGCTCCTCTGACTCCAGCAGAGCAAATCACAATCTCAAGGCTGGGGAGGGAGGGAGTATCATAAATTGAAACCTTATGAATCAATCAATAAATAAATAAAAAATAAATAAACAAATAACAGAAAGAAAGAGAAAGAAATGAAAGAGAAGAAATAATTCCATCATTTATTTCAAAATGGAGTGTTTTTTATTTTTATTTTTTAAAATTTGATTAAGGGGTCTCCTTCTCCCTCTGAAGAAAGCTAACAGGAACACCTGGACAAGGGACAACAAAAAGAGAGGATAAAACATACTTGATACAGGTCAGGGGTTCTATGAACCAAAATGAAGCTGTCTGGGAAATCCTATCATTTTCAGCCTATTAAAAGTCAGTAAGTAATTGGCAGTCTATAAAGTAATTTAAAAGGAAGAGGTGAATTAAATCTAGCCCTCCAAACTTTATCCTTTAGTTTTGTATCAGCTCTGCACTTAGCACTACAGACAATGCATAATGTTTTTTAAAAAAGAGAAAAACTTGTTTTCAGCCAGTAAATTCCTTATGTCTAATTTAAAATTTAAAAAAATATATGTAGGCAATGGAACACAGAAATTGTCATTTATAATTTAAAAAATTAGAAAGAAAGGAAACATTTTTCATTGAGAATTTCTTGAATTAAAATTTACTCAATATTGTTTATAAAATAAATATTTAAGAAAACATTTTAAGATCTACTGTTTCTTGTATTTGCAGATTTATAAAACCCTCCAAATCATAGGTATTTTCCTCCCAAGTTTGAACAGAAAAATAGCTGTATACATATATCAAAGTTTTATACAAGAAATAGCTGCATTTAAATATGAAGCAGTCATGAAACTAGTGGTTATCACTCCAAATAGTAAACAAATGAAATTTTTAAAATACAAATACCTGCTCATTGCTTTTTTGAGGATTAGCTGTTAGCTTTGGAATTCATTTTTTAAGGTTGCTTTAGAATTCTGGAAGAAAGGAAAATGTTTTTTGAAAGAAGGAAAACCTTTTAAACTGAGCTATATAATTGTTTTTCATTTTATAATTTAAAATCTTATTTCTCAGTGAGCTGCCTCTCAGCTAACCTAAGATTTAAAGTGAAATTTTGTTTTTCCTTTTTTTGTGTTTGTTTTCTGTACAGTCAACTTATACAACACTAAGAATAATATATCTCAGTAAAGATGATCCTTTAGCCAAAGCAGATATAGCTAAGTAAATATTTTATTTATGACTATAAAATATTATCCTTTCATATAACATAAAGGAAAAATCACTTTGTACAGAATTATGTGGTAATTCATTAATATGCTTATTTGGGGGAAGATGTGCCAGTTTTTGCTATTTAAATTCATTTATTAACCTGAAAATGAAATTTCTTTTTTAGGTAATATTTTTGGTTAGAAATATAGCTTTTGGTCAAAATATTTTTCCAGACAGAATTTTAAACTGAGATCATTTTTTTACTATCATAATTCTTAATAGTCTACATTTTAGTAGTAGGTTGATTTCATCTCTTTTTTTCCTTTCTTTATATGTTTATAGATTATAAAATTTGTGGAGCATAATATAACAAATCAAATGGGTTGCTTTATTTATATATATACTTATAAAGAGATTACATATGATACTAAATAGTGACTATTTACTGCTTTACTTTTTGGCAAAAAAATTTTTTTAATGCAAGAGGGCCTTATAATAAATTAAAGTGGTAGATCCTGCTAGTTGCTTAAGGAATTGTTATGGAATGAGTAAACCTGATGAAAATTTCCAGGAACAATTATAATTCCAGCAATCAAATTTTTTTTTTAAAAAAACAATGTAAGAATCCCACTCTCAGAATTGCTCCATATTATTTTTCCCCAAAATTTCACAAGTCTTTAATTGTTTTTCATACTGTGCATTGTGCTTACCTACCTGTTGCATTTAAATGTGTTATCTGCTATAGAAAAGAGAAGAAGAGACATGGAGTGATCAAGCTGATGAAATTCATTGTGCAATTGCTTGCAGCTTGTTCACTGACATTTTTCTGAGCAGAGAGATGCAGCCTGGGGTACAATGTTTGCATATACACAAGTCTTTTTCCATTCTTCCTGTTGGCTGTTAGTATGTACCCTTATGGGGGCAATATGGTATCCAGAGCTTTTTAAAAAATTTTTTAATAGTGGTATTATGGTAAGAAAGGAAGTTTGATACCTGTCACTTCTTCTTTCACTTTAAAAGTGTCAGGATTCTTTTTTTTTTTTTTTGTCACATACTCTGGGAGGCTAATAGACATTTACTGAGAGTAGAGGAGAGAGGCTGTGATCTCAGAATATCCTCAGTGGGTGAGGGAGAAATATGTCCCCAGCCAGGAAGTAATTCAGAGAGCACAAGGTAAAAAGAGGTATAGAGAGCTTTTTCCAACATTTTAGCTCAGTGATACAATGAAAACGCTAAAATTGTGTACGTGGGCCTGCATGTTGTTAATTCCATGGCATTATATTACCAGCTGCTTTCATTCCCTGCAAGGATAAAATCAGTTTTCATGATATTTCATGACATGTTTTCTTTGTGTACACGTGTACATGCATGCTCTCACACACACACACACATACACACTCACAATCAAAATCCTAGCTCATCTTTCTCACTAGAAGATCGAACTTAACCTTAGTATTTGAAAGTAACCTAATTTGAAAACATAGTCAGTCTCATCCTAGCTCAGGCTGACCAGTATACTAGAAGATAAGAATTCCTCTAAGTTTCATTTAAAATCAAAGTGGCCCGGCGTGATGGCGCACAACTGTAATCCCAGTGACTCGAGAGGCAGAGGCAGAAGGATTACAAGTTCAAGGCCAGAGGTAGCCTGTGTAATTTAGGGAGCCCCGGACTCAAAATAAAAAATTAAAAATGGGCTGGGAGTGCAGCTCAGTGGAGAGCACTTGCAAAGTATGTGTGAGGCCCTGTATTCAACCCCCAAGTACCATTAAAAAAAAAAAAAACACAAATAAATTCAAAGTGGAGTCTACCTGCCACATAAATAAACTAAATACTGACAATATTTTTGAAATGGGATAATCTTTTCTTCAAAAATAAGTTACCCTTATATCTGAAGTAAACCTCAGAAAAATTTTTGCCTCCATAAAAAAGGCTTCTTATAGAATTGTGCCGTTTTATCACACTATGCTAAACCAGAATATCTTTAAATAAATTTTAATCTCCAGTCTTGAGTATAGGGAAATCCAAAGTATATACTAAGAGAGACACTATCTAGAATGTTTTAGGATCAGTATCATGTTTTTAAAAATGCAATTGTCAAATTTCTAAATTCTGTTAAAAGAGAAAGAAAACTGATTTTATCTTTGTAAACTACCCTAAGATCCTTGGAAGGAAAAAGCAGTTAGTAATATAATTGTAACTTTCAATGTTACTGTAACTATCACTTACTGGTGATTTTGTCATTAAAAGATATTGCTAATGAGCAAAAGAAAAAAGTGCCAAAATAATCTTAAAAAGAAAAATTAAATATAAAATGAAAAAGAAAAGAAAAAAACCTGACCATAAGAAAGTAAATATAGAGGACTATTTGAGGTATATTTAAATATACAGTATAAATATCAAATGAAATTCTTTATCATTGTCTTCTTGCAGGAATACATGTACCTAAACAAGAAGGATTTTTAATTGATAAATCAGGTTTATTTAAAATTTCACTACTGTTAAATTTGCCACCATATTTTGGTAAATGTACAAATTAGTACTCTCTGAAAAACATGCTTTTTTTTAAACTATGGTCAGATTTGAGAGAAGAAAGATCAATGTATCTATTCTTCACCCGGATAATTGAATTAAGGGCTTTCTGAATCATAAGCATGGTTAACTTTTTAAAATCTTACTGTATTATTACAGAATCCTTGAAAAATTATGATCATTTTTAAGTGTCCCTAACAAAAAAAAAATATAGCTTTAGAGAAGCATCTTCTTTCAGAAAAGAAGAAAAAAAAAAACTGGTAGCAATTTTTGCAAAAACAAAAAGCAAAAAGCAAAAAACAAACCAGAAAAACTCCAAAAATTCAAACTGACTCTATTTTATTAATACATTGAAATTTTGGAGGGAAATATTCTTTGGGGGAAAATCCTCAGCAAACAGAAATACATATATATTTGATTTGGGGAGAGGCATTGAATATAGTGAAAAATACTCCTAAAATGATACTATATATTTTCTGAGGAAATTGAATCTTAAAAATACTCTATTGTATATCTTGCTCAAAAATTTATTAGCTAATTTGGTTTTCTTTTCTTTTTCCTTTCTTTTTCTTACTTTTGTAAAAATTGTATTGATGTAACAACCTTGATCCCAAAGCTGTGCTGCTTCTTGTAGTCTGCTTATTATTTTGATCTGCTAAGAATGAATGAGCTATTGTATTTAGCTGGTTGTTCCCTGTTTTAGAAGAGCCCCCATGCTTTCCTATATTTGCATTAAAAATATAGTTTCTTCTGTGGAGTACATTAGCCACTTGTTTTCCTTTTCATTTTTCTTCCTGAATATTTTTTTCCCTCAGAATTCCCCCTATTCTGCTCCCACCCTTCCAGAAGTACTTGATCAAAATAGATTTTTATCTCCTTTTTTTCCTGTTTTTTTTTTTCTTTAATTTTTTTTTTCTTCCTGCAAAGCAAAATACCTTTTACTTCAAGGAAACTAATAATCCACAGGGAGTCATAGCCATTTTGTTGTGGCTACTGTGGTATTTCTACATTTGACACCATTATGATATGGCTTTGGGTTAGACAGTCTTGGTGAAATATCAGAGTTGCAGCAACATTTGATGTAAACAAATAAGTCTGATCCTAACCCTGGTGGAGCTGAAGCCCCTGTTTATTCTTGGTTTCCCACAGCAGCACAAGGGTCAAAGGGTTCTGTACCCTTGAGATCTGTGGAGGTCTGTGGTAGGTTGCCCCGATTGACATCAAGCTGAAGGTTTTCAGGTTTTAATAGAAACTTCTAAAGCAGAATTCATGTCATGACTTGTCTATGCCTACACCCTGTATATAAGTTATGTCTTTTCATCTAGACTTGTCATGGGGCAGATTTAGTCCAGTCTAATTGGTAGTTTTGCAAATAGCTGAATTCAGATCCACTGGTGTCCGATATACCTCCATTGATTATCTGACTGAAATCAACTGTTACATGCTTCCCCTCTACTGCAGAAACTGAGGCAACACTGTTCATTTATCCATTCATTCATTTAATCAACAGAATATCCTTCTGGATGATTAGTCAGATGTTGGATGTAAAGGAAGAGAACTTAGTTGTTAATGGTCATCATCAGATTCTATGTATCTGTAGATTTTTAAGTGATCTTCAACTATAAGATTAATGTATTTAAAATTAACTTCCATTAATTTCTTATTAACATCCACAAAAGTACATGGTAGCCCCTGGCGGGGAGTAACCACGTAATGTCTGTTACTATTTAGGTATCCATTTGAATGATAATATATTCTCATGGATTGACAGGTTCCCATCTCTCCCCGCATTGTACACACATAAACATTCACAGAACATTCTCTCTCTTTCTCTCTCTTCTCTCTCTCCTTTCTCTCTCTCTCCCTCTCTCTCTCTCTCTCTCTCTCTCTCTCTCTCTCTCTCTCTGTCACACACACATGCACACACACAGATCTGTTGCTTTATTACCTATTTACATAATCTTCCATATTCACTGGCAGGTTGGCCTAAAGAATGAACCAATTCTCAAGTCATTTGCATATGCCCACTCAACATAGAATCTTAAGATTTTTATAGAACTAACAGAGACCTTTGAGACCATCCAGCCCAAACTCCCCACTTTCTGCAAGGACAAACAAAGTCAGTGTGGGAACACCATCTTGCCTAACATCCACAGAGAATTAGTGAATTCATGGCTAGTCTGGAATTAGAACTGTTAGGCCCGATGAGATCTGACTCTGAGCAGGGTAGAGATGGGATGTTGAGATCTTGGGTAGAATAAACATAAACAAACAGAACAACAACAACAAAAAGATGTCATTTTCTGGCTAGGGCATTTTCCTAAGACTTATTGTTGTTGTTAGGTGTTGTCCAGTTGTGTCCAACTCATAGCCACCCTCAAAGGGTTTTCAATGGCTAATTGTTTCAGAATTGCCTCGGGAGTGGATTACCACATCCAGGACTAAATATCACTCTTGTCTCTATGCCATCCAATTGGAATGATCAGTCTTAATACTTCCTCATTTCTACCATCGAGTCCCCAAAAAGAGGCATATTTTAGTGGTCTCTTGTTTGCAGAAGTTCAGAATTCAGGCAACCCCCTTCTCTTCATAAAATAGCACAGTAAATGATCATGAACAGGTGAAATGTGTGAGCATTCTGCTACATGCTAGCAACAGATTATATTAGATTCTAGTGATTAGAAGATGTCTATGAAAGTATCTGGAAATCACAATAGATGATCAATAAATATTCATTCACTTTCCACCTATAAGGACAGACTTAAACAGCAGCTAATTCGAGGCAAAATAAATTAGACACTAACTCAAGGTCAAGGCAAGTATTTCAGCACTGAGGGATCTCAGGGGGTGGGGAGTATATGAGCTGTGCTTTGTAAGATGAGTGGGATTTTGATGGAAAGATAATGAATACAGGTGAGTCTGGCTGTTGGCACCCCACAATAAAGTGTGCAGTTGTGGGTGCATGGATATATCAGAAATGTTGGAGAATATTTTGTGATGGGAACATTGGGTGACAAGAATGATGGGGAAGAAAAGGAAGCTACAAGGATCCCCAAGTGCCAGATTGTAGAGGAAGTTGAATGCTGAGCAAAGGACTTGGTACTTTGAAGGCTTTAGAGAACCACCAAAGGCTTCAATCTAGGGGATGTGCTCTCTGGTGGCAATATTAAACAGTGTTTTAGAAAAATAAGAACATAGAAGCAGGGAGCCTACAGATGGCTCAGAGTAGTCATGGTCATTAAGAAAGACCTCTTGGCAGGGTGCAGTGGTGCATGCCTCTCATCCCGGCAACCTGGGAGGCAGATGCAGGAGGATCATGAGTTTGAGGCCAGAAGCATCCTGTATCACTTAGCAAGACCTTGTCTCAAGATTAAAAAAAAGTTTTTAAGGAGGCTGGTGGTGTGGTTTAGTGGTAGAGCACTTGCAAAGTATGTACGAGGACCTGGGTTCAGCCCCTCAGTAATGCAAAAAGAAAAAAAAAAGGAGATGAAAGACCTCTTGCTTTTTTGATATCACTTCAAGGGGAGTCAGGAGAGTTATGACAATGCTTGTTAGAAAGTCAAGTGGTGTGACTCAATTCGTGTGACCAGGAGCGTTCTGAGGAGCTATGTGGTTTACCTAGGCTTCCCTATAGAACTCTGAGTACCAAGTACTAGTCAATGCTCTCCAGAAAGCAGCCACTTTCTTGGGTTTCCTGCTGTTGGGGGTCTTGGGAAGTTTGCCTCCTAGGGTGGAGAAGGCTCACAGCTTAGGGGTAAGAATGAGATATAATGTCATCCCCAGGGTTATGTGCCTTATGTGTCTGGCCTCTTGGGTCACTTGTGATCCTTTTGAGGTGCTTCCCCAGACAAGGTTGTACCTCCTTCTCTTGCCCAGAGAGAGTCCTTTTGTTGGGCCATGTGGCTGTTGTGCCCACACACCATCTTGCCCCAGGTGCATAAGATGGAGGTCTCTCTGAGAACAGCTGCTTTTTATTCTTGGTTTGGATCCTCTTTTCCTAGTGACTTGAACTTCATTTCAGTGAAGTCAGTCGCTCCTCTTTCACCCACATTTCTGTTCCCGTCAGCATAAGGCAGGAGCAAAGGAGCTTTCTGTGGACCTCAAAGTGGAAACCAGAGCCTCCTTTTCTGTTGCTCTCTTCTTTTCATGCTGTGTTTTCTTGAGCTCCATGCCTGGTGTTTTCTGTTTTGGCCCCCAGGACTCACATCGTTATCTGCAAGCCCTCTTCCTCTCTTAATCCTCTTGGCTTCACCTGCCTTTCCTTTCAAAGCTTTACTCTCACCTGCACGTCAGGTCTTTGCCCTGATGTCCCTGTGTCAGGCCTGCCATGTCAGAGTGGAGGATGACAAGCCAGGCAGGGAGGATCCCTCCTTTGGGTGGAGCCAAGACCCACTCGGACCTTGGGATGATGCAGGATCCCAGGCGGGGAGGCCATGTGTCCGTGTGTGGAGCCGGGCCTGCGCTGTCACACAGATGCATGGACCCAGCAGAGAAGGTGTTGGAGAAGCAAGTGTGCTTCGGCACACAGACCCTAAATTACATGTTTCAAACTCTGGGTTTTGTGGCCAACTCTGCCCCTGATTTCTTACACCCTTTTGGACAATATCATAGCTTAGGAATTAAATGGAATCTTCTTGTGAGTGAAATATTACATATAATCTGATTCCATTTGTATAATACTATTTCTATCTATCTGCTCAACCTTCCATCCATTCATCCACTAATTCTCATATTTCAATAAAAGTCTCTGGAATGATGTTTACCTGATGATAATGATGGTTATTTCTAAATGATAGGAATGGGTGGGATTAAAACAACAACAAAATAAAAACCTTTCTTTTTTATACACTTCTTCACTATTTGAATTCCTAATAGGAAATCAGAATACCTAGAATAGAATGAATATTGGCTCAGACCACTCTAGCCTATGTGGCTCTTAGCATTTAATCCTCTCCCTCCTTTTCACTTAATCTCTCTCTTCTATGTCTCTCTTTGTCTCTGTCTCTGTCTCAGTCTTTCTCTCTCTGATTGCCTCTCTTTACAATATAAAAGAGATTTTATATGTCCCATCCAGCTCCCCAATCTGTGACTCTTATATAAAAATTACATTTCTTATTTTTACTTTCAAAGATTATGCATTTAAAATAGTTTAACAACAACAATAATAGCTGGGAATGGTGGTTGTTGTTAGGTGCTGTTGAGCCAAGTCCAACTCATAGTTGGATCTATGTACAACAGAACCGAACACTCCTCGACACTGTGCCTTGCCCAGCACAATGTCAGTGCTTCTCTGCTATTCATAATGTTTTCAATGGCAGATTGTTTGGGGATTGTTTCAGGAGTGGGCTGCCAGGTCCTTCTCCTGTTTTTTCGGTGCTGGGGATTGAAACCAGGGCCTCAGAGGATGTGGAGCAAGCACTCTACCAATTGAGCTAAACCCCAGCCTGGGCATGGTGGAACATACCCATGATCTTAGCCCTTGGAAGGCTGAGATAGAAGGGTCATGGATGCAAGATCAGCCTGGGCTGCAAAGAACCTGTCTCAAAACAACAACAACAACAGGACTGGGGATGTAGCTGAGCGGTAGAATACTTGACTAACATGTGCAAGGCCCTGGGTTCTACCTCCAGCACTGCTAAGTAAATAAATAAGAATAGTGTATTATTTTAGTGCATATTAGGCACATATAAATAGAATAATCATGGGAGGGATGGATGCACATACACTGATACAGACACTCAAGATTTTATTGCTCTTAAATGAGATCATATGCATCCTGCTATTTTTAAACAAAATTATTATCTTTAATTTTACTTAAGACGAAAAGAGAAAAAGGATTGAAGGAGTTACTAAATTCAAATAAATATTTCTTAAACATGGGAGATATTATTTCTTAAAATATCCTTTCTAATGAATGTTAGGAATGGGAGAAGGATGTGGCAATCCACTGCCAAGTCAATCCCGAAAACAATCAGCCATTGAAAACTCTACGAGGGTGGCTATGAGTCAGAGATGACTCAATGACTCAACGAGGGCACCTAACAACAACAACAACAACAACAACAATGTTAGGAAGAAATTAGGAAATCAATTAACAGGTTGCCGTCATTATTTTTTTACCCTAAATGATTCAATTTTAGGCAGATTGATGTATTCCCTGGTAGGCAAGTTGAGAACTTAACACTTTCTCCCCCTCCCACCTCCTTGTCGTTCCTTTTGATTTTCCTTGTTATATCACAATATGTTATTATTGATATTTAGTTATTTTTATTTGTACATTACCAAGTTTTATATCATTTCTGGTTTTGTACACGGCCATAATTCATAGCTTTTTTCTAGTATTCATTCTTCTTGTTGCATTCTTTTCCCACAGCTTCTCCATTCTTGAATTCTTTATTTAGTTTTAGTGTTTAATTGGCTAGATTTCATTGTAAACATTTTTTTCCTTCTAAAATAGCTCAGTGGTACTGTTTCATTGAGTTCCTTTGTAGATGTTGCCTTTATATTTGAATAGCAATACTATTCTTGGGTCACACTGTATTTCAGAAGAGCAGTGTAGTCATTGCTCCTTTGTATTTCTGGTATTGAACGTTACTGTGGAGAAGGCTGTCAGCGTGACTATTTCCCATCGGTGGTAATTTATATTTTCTGGCTGAATATCTGGAAAGTTTTTTTTTTTAACCCTAATGTTATATTTTGAAGTTGTGGGCTTTATGATTTAGTATCTCTAGAACCCAGAGTGCTCTTTTCAATAGGCAGATTCAGTTCTCCCTGGTTTAATAGTATTCACTGTCGGACTTTAGCAAGTTACTTCTTTATGCCTCAGATTCTTTATCTGTAAATGTAAATGATTATTATGCATACCTCATGGAGTTGTTGGGATACTTTGCGTTAATCTATGTTAGGTGTATAGAACCATGTCTGCCACATAGTAAGCACTATTTAACAGGTTGCTCTTTTTTTTAGGGAGAACTTTTGTTATTTCTAATTTTTTCAACTTTATTGAGTTTGTTGTTTGAAAGATACCTGTCATGATTATCATTACTATTATTGTTGATAATCTTTATCCTTCATGTCTGCTGGTGTCTCCTTGATCTGCTTTCGTATATTTGTCTTTTTCATATGCGTATACCTTGTTTCAATCCTCATGTCTGTAACTACACTTTTTTAACATGATATTAATTCTACTTTTTAGTGTTTTTATTTATTTGTTAATTTTTTTGATGTTATTATTTTGGCAACCATTTGTTTCCTGAGGTCTGCTATTTCTTTTTTCATCTCATTCTGTTATTTTGTCACCTTATGACCTCTCATGCTTGTATTTGGTTACTCTTAGTTAAACGTACATGCACAGACTTTTTTGTTTCTTGAGTTTTGTTTTCTAGGCTGATTATTTGTGTGTCTTTTGCTGGCTCTTTGTGTCTGTCTGTCTTGTACATGCTTGCATTGATGTCATTCCATTTCTTTTTATCTCCATCATGCTTTGGCAGTTCTATCTATATTATATTTTCTATTTTCTCAACGTTGGTGACATCTTTTTTTTTTAATTGGAAATTTTTAAAGTACACCTTAATGTGATTCATTCTGACATGCTTTTCATTGTGACATTTCCATATATGCATTTTGATGTACATTATTCATATAGGTTCCCCCTTACCCTCCCCTATGATTCCCCCCCTCCAATCCTCCCCATCTAAGTCTTGTCTATCTTTTACTTGGTAATATTTTTCTATATGTCCTTGGGTTTCAGTTCTGTTTAAGATAGAAGCTTTTCCTGTAGTGGTTTTTTTTTTTTCCTTGTTAGAACAATGGCATGCATTTTCTAGACCATTTATACTGACACCATTCTTATCTTTTATTTTTTTCCCTTTTATTTTGATCCGACCTTTGAATAGGACATCTTAACTCAAATCTCACACTATGACTTGTTTTTCCCTTAGTGTCTATAGTTAAAGAGCTGTCTGGTTTTTCTGGATAGCAGGAAGCTAGGGGATGGAGAAGCATCACCCAAGGCAGTCTTTGTTAAACATCTTGGGCTCTGCTCGGCCGTTGGAGGTTTTCTTAGTCTTCCAGTGCCAGTGCTCAGAGTGCCTGGTTTGGCTGGGATGTGCATCTCCTTCTGATAGACAGATAACTGTTGGCTCCAGATCCAGGCCTCATTTGGAACACAGCTTGTGAGTCTCCACCTCTGCCAGAGCCAGCCTCCTGGTCTACTGTTTCTCTCAAGCAGCTTTTTACAGATGTTTCTACTACTTCTCAGTTAGGAAGAAAAGTGAGAGGATATCCTCCTAGCTTGCTTCTCACCCGGTTGGGAATTGTCAGTGAAAATTCTCAGGACTGACTTGACTTACCTCCAGACCTAGTGAGGCATCAGGGTGCACGTGGGAGCCATTCTGGTGCCCCGCTCTCCTGCAGAACGAATTGCTTTTCTCAGCTCCCATGCTTTGACTGTGCCCCTTTCCTTCTTGGTTGCTACTAGTGAGCCTGAGTGTGACTTCACTGGGTGTTGAGGAAGGAGTTTTGGTGAGGCAGTTCTATTTTTTTCCTTTTGATTCTGGGTCTTTCTTTAGGCCTCCTTCACCTCCATTAGCCTTGCTTTAGTCTCTCAGGAATATTGAGGAGCTGATAGTACAATTTAAAAAAAAGTGTTTATGGAATTATGTTGAGTTACAAAATCATTGCACACTCTGTGCAACCAGTTAAATAATACAAGGATGAATGTAGGTGAAGTTCATATCTTACCAACCCCTCAAGTGTCCCATTTTTTTTCTTCTTTTTCTTGCAGTATCGACCAAACCCAAGGCCTTACATATGCTAGGCAAGTGCTCTACCACTGAGCCACATCCTTACCCCCCATTTCCATTTCTGTGAGATAACACCTTGAGTCTGGAACATGATCTCTTTCATAATGAAAGGACAATTTAGAATCAAGATACAGTGTGAATCCATCATACCAATAATGTGCTCACAAAAATTCGATCCTTTAGTACTATTAGTTAATTTGGTAGAGTGTTTTCAGTGTGGTCTTGGGAGGCAGTAATGTGAGGAAGAACATAAGCTCTATGCAAGTAGACTTTTGGGCTCTGTCACTCCGCCTCTTGGTATATCGTCAGAGCCTCCAGCAATTCCTAGCACACAGTAGCACATAGTACAATAAATAATCAAATGAAGGAATAAACAGCCTCAGGAATTTTTATTTTGAAATGTGTTTGTACTGCCCTATATTACCTTGGGGGCTGGGATTTAGCTCAGTTGGTAGAGTGCTGTGCTGCATTCTCTGAGGTCCTGAGTTCAATTCTCAGCACTGCAAACATGGGAGAAGGCCCTGGCAGTCCACTCCCAAAGCAATCCCGAAACAGTCAGCCATTGAAAACCCTATGAGGGTTGCTATGAGTCGGATACCGACTCAACCGCACACAACAACAACAACAACATATTACCTTGAGATCAATAGATAAGGCCTGGAAAATATGAAGAGCTCTACGCTATTTGAGTTGATGTATGTCGTCCAGCTGGATCATCTTGGTTGTGGTAATTGTGGATTTATGCACCAAGAGAGGGGTGGTAAAAAGTGTAGGAACATGGATAGGAGCAAGGTAGAGTTTTGAGAGAACCCCTGGCAAAGGGAAGATACTGTTTGGCCTGGCCTTTAGGTTCATTGTCTTCCAATGTGAATGTAAAAGGTCAGAATGTCAGCTATAACCCTGAATAGTTTGTTTCTTTTCAAAGATATGATTTTCATCACCAAAGCCTCTGAGAAGTTGTTTTGCAAGCATAATGAGGCTGGGTGTGAGATTGGACATGGCTTTGTGCCCACCCAGCCCCACCACTGGAAAAATAGCACATCCAGACTGGCAGAATCCTAGTTTCGTAAATTGAAGGAGATGGAGCAGCAATTGACTCCACTTAGTTTTTTTTCCTGAAATATTTATTTTCTTTTTAATTTTTTGGCCCGGAAGGACAATAATATCTGAAGTGTACTTTTGCTGTTAATCAGATTCCATATTTCTTCTGCAGGAATGAACACACATCAGTAATGAGTGGAGCCAATCTTAGTTTGGTGAACTTTGGTATCTTTTGAATGAAGTTTTATACAAATGTGACTTTCTGAATCTTAGTATTTTAAAAAACTTAGGTTGTAATTTTATTGTTGATATGTGGTTTCCAATACTTGTTCCTGTTAGAGTGCTGCATTTTTTTCTCCTCTTTAAAAAAGAAAAATCCTAGAAGCCAGACGAGGTGATGCATGCCTGTAATCCCAGCAACTCAGGAGGCAGAGGCAGGAGTTTTGCAAGTTTGAGTCCAGAGGCAGTCTGCGTAATTTAGCAAGACCCTGTCTCAAAAAGTAAACAAAATTGGCTGGGGGTGCAGCTCAGTGGTACAGCAATTGCAAAGCATGCAAGCGTGCAGCCCTGTGTTCAACCCCCAGTGCTGCAAAAAAAAAATTAATTAAAAACATTCTAAAGGAATTATGTGGATCTGGGAAAAGATTCATTTTAAATAGAGAAACTGGTGCAGAAGGAAATATATATGCACTGGGCTTTGTAAGGCACAGGCATGCATTGGCCAGCTTGAAGAAAGATACTGTATGAGCTACAGAAATAAATTTGGAATAATTATTATTTATATTTTGAAATGCAATAGCTTAATCTTTTAAAAAACTTGTTTTGGTTTTTGCTGACTGAGTTTTTGTTTTCTGCATTACATGCAATTTATGCCCCTACTAGGCTATAGTAAGTTTACATAAAACTTTAATATCTCCTTTCTAATTAAAAAAAATCCTCTCAAAGAATCAGATTTTTCCATATTTATTCTTAGCTCAGTGGTAAAGTTATATAGAATGTAATCCAAATTTGCCTCATAAAATATAGACATAATCTGTTAATGCAGACAAATACATATTACTGATGTACCAGCCTGATAATTTTGTTGCCAGCATTTAAAAACTTTTATGCAGTTTGAGAAATACTTGAAATAAATGGAATAACATGGAGCTTTTGTGTTTAAAATCCATTATTATGTAATATAGGCTTATTTTGAATTGTAACATTTTGACTACATGTTTCATTCTCCTTATTCTTTCAGTTTCTCTATATATCTTATAATATGTATTGTATGTGAAATAAAATATGTATCCTTTAAAAATAAACCATAATTCTGAATATTAAAATTTCTTATTTCTCTTCTTTTAAATTATTAGGAATTTATCCTACATAGATACTTATTTTGGCTTAGACTGGTTGATTTTGTGATGCTCAAAATTTTCTGGGCAAATAATCTTCAATTAAACTTGAAGTTGTTGTTAGGTACTGTCAAGTCAGGTCCGACTCATAGCAACCCTGTGTACCACAGAAGGAAACAGTACCCGACACTGTGCCATGCCCAGCACTAAGCCAGTGTTTCTCTGCTATTTATAGGGTTTTTTGAAGGCTAATTGTTTCGGGAATGGGCTGCCACATCCTTCTCCCAATGCTACAGCACCAACATTCCCAGGCAGTCTCCCATCCAAGAATTAATAAGGCCGACCCTGCCTAGCTTCTGAGATCAGATGGTATCAGATGCCAGGGTGGTATGGCTGAAGACTCAGTTAAACTGGATATCCTTTATTTTATAAAGGAGGATAATGTTAAAAAATAGCATTAATGGATTCATATGGGGAAAGGCCCATTTTATTTAGTAACTATTGTTGGAATTTTGTTATTTTGTTAATGTTGACCTATCTGAAAATTACGTACTTCAGCTTGTTTTGATGATTTTAATGTGCCTCCTTTTTTAATGGCCCCAAGAGTAATTTGAAGGCAGAAGCTGCTATTAATTAAATAATGGTGTCAAAAATTGCAACACAAAATGGGAAGCATGGTTAAAGCTAAAGTTTCCATCATCATCCATTACTGACACCAAACACAAGTTTGTTCTTATGAGTTAGCCCAAGGTTGTAATTCCACAAGCTTGTGGGACCTGAGGTGTGTCCCAGCACATACTGCAAAGAATAATTTCAACTTCCAAGTTTTGAATTTAGTTATGTGACCTTCCTTCTACCTCTTAAATGTAACTTGAAAATTGCTTAAAATTAATAACATCTTTGTAGGAATGATACACTTTACAATGATATGATTTTATGTTTTCTATCTATTACAAGTGAAGTTACAACTGTCCTTTAACCACAGCAAGCAACTAATTCTATGAATGTTAAGAAAGAGTAGAAACTTGGGCTGCCTAGAGTTAGGTCATCTGTCTAAGCACAATATTTTGCAAGAAAATTTCCAGACTTGCTGTTGGGAGCTGCTATGTGTGGAAGACCCCAGGTACCACAAGTAGGGCTTCACTGGGTTTTCTGTGGTCAGAATGGGCTGAATATCTTGTCACAGGAGAGCAGGTCTAGCTTAGTGACGAGTACCCAATATATCTGGGGACTGGAAGGATAAATGCCATGTGTGCACTGGCCTGGAATCCCTTGTCTCTCTCATCCTATTTCTGTCTTAGGTTATCCATGGAATGAAAGTAGATTTTTTTTCTCTGAGTGGTAGAAAACATTCTAGATCCAGGAATCATCTCAGCTACTAACAGGCTGTGTTGTCTCAGGCAGCATGCTAAGCATCTTTGTCTTTGTTTTATCCTCTGTAAAATGTGGACCATAATAATTGCCTCTCTGTATCCCAGTCATTGTTCTGAAATCCAGCAAAATATACCGGAGGATATAAAACATTATATAAACGATTTATTATCACAAGTAATAATCACAGACTTTTCTACAGAAGCTGTGCACCATAGTTCCTGTGTTTGGAAGTATATAAACATGGATGTGTGTTCTTTGGGACTGGGTATATATGAAAATGCACCAAGGAAATTAGGCAAACTTAATGAGTTGTCTTTGAATGAAGTTGATCTGAGGGCTATGGAGCCCAGAGAATCTGAATAAGGATGATGGGTAACAGTGAACAAAGAACTACCATGCTAGAAACATTCTAGCAGGACTTGAAGTGGGAAAGGGCCTTTTTTCATCATTATAACAAAGTAACTGAGATAAGTAAACTTTTTCTCTTATAAGTTAATTAGCTCACAGTTTTGGAGGTTCCAGTTCAAGATTTGGGGACCCGTTGCTCGGGCTTTGGTGGGTGTGCCAGATGGTGATGACAAGGGATCCAGGGTAGAAGAAACTGCTACTTTCATGTTCAGAAAGCAAAAGAGAAAGATGAAGAGACCACGGTCCCACGGACCCTTTTGAGAGCATCCCCTAGTGGCCTAAGGAACTCTCATGCATCCCCACCTCCCAAAGACCCACCGCAACTCCCAATAGCCCCACTCAGAGGACCAAGCCTTTACCCAAGGAACCTTTGGAGGTACCACACACCCAAACTACAGCACCCTCCAAGGTCATTTACCTCTGCCTCTGGTCAGGTCAGGTTCTGAAATATTCAAAGTGCAAGGGCCTATTCTATTTTTCAATATCTCTATGAAGGGAGATCCCATGAAAGTCGTGTTTAATCAACTTAGTCTCGTTAGTGGAAATTGTTTCTAATGGTCAAACATATCCATTATTGCTACAGTTTATGCCCATTTCTGCAGACCGGGCATGTTGAAGACATGAGGGACAATGCAGCTGTATCCTGTTGGAGCCTGACTCTGGGGACATCACTCACAAAGCAGCCCAACTTTGATGTTCTCTGAGTTGCAGTCATGGCCAAGGCCAAAGCTGCCATTTTGTGGAAGTGGTGTCAGTGATCACTGTGGGTTGTGCTGAGGATCATCAGGAGGATCTTCTTGTTTTTCTCAGTAAACAATCATCCCGTCACTGTCTATGTGATTCATAAGATACTTTCTCAAGCATTAGTGCATTTGCTCTCACAAGCTCAGTTGTCACTGCCTCCACTTTGATTATGAGAAAACTGATGCTTGAAAATTTAAATGAAGTCACTGCACTTACTAGCAATGAAAGGCAGGACTCAAATATAGGACTTTTGCCTCCAAGTGTAGAGCACTAATCAGGTGTTGCTGGAGAAGGTTCTTATATTCTTATATTGTTTCCTTAAATGAATTGAGATAGCCAGTGCTCAATGTGAAAGGGAGAAGTCACACTAGACTCGCCATGACCTTCCGATTTGAGGCCAAGCAATTAATGCACTTCATGCTTGTGTCTCTTCTAGGGAATTACATGCCCCTGTGTGACATTAGGGTGATCTGAAAATACATACTTTCTAAGCATCACATTGGGTGTCAGTGTGAATAGTTCTGTGTGATGTTGGGCAAGATATTTAGCTTCTCCAGACCTTGCTTCCTGTATATGTAAAATAACTTTAGTAGTCCCCACTGCAGATGATTGTTGGGGAAGTTAAGTGAATTCATATATGTATATATATAAAATGCTTGGATCAGAAGGGAGGGTATTTAATGCATGGTGTCACTGTGTCTTATGTATTTTGGACATGTTGTCAGGACTGACCAATACCTGGAAAAGGACATCATATTTGGGAGAGTGACAGGTCAATGAAAAAAAGGAAGACCCCCAACTAGATGGATTGACACAGTGGCTGCAACAATGAGCTTAAACATAAAAAAGATCGTGTGCATGGCACAGTGTTGGGGAGTGTTTTGTTCTGTTGTACATAGGGTCACTCTGAGTCAGACTTGATACAATAGCACCTAAAAACAGCAGCAATATATCCAGTTAGTTATTATTGGGTTAAGGCTTTGCTTTCATTACAGAAATGTCCTAGGTGCAATATCATGCCCTAAATTGTCTTCCTTCTTTTTGTGAATTTTTGACTATGAGAATGCAGGGGATCATAGAAAGGAGAGAAGAGGAAGGATGATGGGTGTGTGGGGTCCTGCACTGTGTGTGTGTGTGTGTGTGTGTGTGTGTGTGTGTGTGTGTGTGTACTTTGTAGAAACATCTGGTATAAGAGGACTGAGAGCCATGAATTAAATCAAAAAAGTCTCCAAGAAGAAAAACTGGATGCCAGAAATCATCCCGTGAAGCTAAAGCATTTTATTCATATGAAAATCCCTGAATCTCTGATTTAGACTCATGTGCTTTTATTTTAATTTTTTTAAAATAAACACTCATTATTAATATCTGCCAGATACTGATTTAAGTGCTGCACTAAAAATAATTCATTTGATCTTCAAAAGAACCATCTGACGTAGTTCCTGTTAATATACCCACTTCACAGGTGAGGAACTGAGTCATAATAGTAAAAATATCAATGCATAGATATAATAATATAAAAAGAATAAAATGATAATTGTGTTATATGTTCATATAGTACTACATACATACTTTCTCAATGACTTTCATGAGCATTTCTTTTTTAACTGGTTCTAACTTTTGATACCTAATTTCCCCAACCCACTTCAGATTCGAAGCTGTGGGGTAGGACAGAGGGGAGTGTGTGTCATAATGCTGCTCATGAGTTGGCAGAGCTGGGTTGGAGACAGTAGACAGAAAGACTGTGAAATGCAATCATGAGGATTCAGAGAACACAGTGATGGGAGACTGTCGTGTAGCAGAAGTGAACTCTACACACTGCGGTGCAACCTGAGTCTGCGGCTCTTGTCTGGGCTGTAACTAAGGTGCATGCTGGTGGCTGGTCCATCGGGAAGATACACTGATGTTCCTTTGAAGAAAAGTGTATGTATTTTTAAAAAGCAAAAGCTGGGAGCCCAGAATTCCAGCAACTCAGGAGGCTGAGGCAGGAGAATCAAGAGTTTGAGGCCAGAGGCAGCCTGTATAACTTTGACTCTGTCTCAAAACAAAAAATAAAATAGAGGTGTGGGAGGTCCTAGATTCAACCCCTCCAGTACTAAAAAAGAAGAAAAAAAAAAGT
Organism: Pedetes capensis; assembly: GCA_007922755.1. Taxonomy (NCBI): domain Eukaryota; kingdom Metazoa; phylum Chordata; class Mammalia; order Rodentia; family Pedetidae; genus Pedetes; species Pedetes capensis. The sequence continues at coordinate 14,953 of VMDO01020415.1, read as the reverse complement.
AAAAACCATACTTTCTTGACTTAACAAGCAATGCCATTTTGGGAGGAAAAATTAGAAAGTAACAGTCAAAAAGAAGAAAAAATAGTCAAATCCTATCACTCAGAAATAGAATCTATGTTTTTTGAGTCCAGTTTTGTTCATTTCACAAAAACAGGCTCAAATATACACTTTTCACTTAACAAATTGAGAACAGTTTTCCTGTACTATCACTGTGGCTTTTTAAAATTATCATTATTTCTGTGCTGGGGATCACAACCAGGACCTCTCACATGCTAAGCATTCAATCTACCATTGAGCTACATCCCCAGCCCCCTACAACATAATTTCCAATGACAAGAAGAATGCCAGCATGTGCGTGCATCATAATATATTTAACCATTCCTTATTGTTGGAAATTTTTCAACTTAAAAAAGTTTTTGGGTATCATAGGCAATACAGCAATAAAAATACTTGTAGCTAAATCCTTGTGAACATCAGTAGTTATTTCTTAGAGTACAGTATTGCTAAATTGCTTTTCATAAAAGTTAGTCTAAATAGTGAAACTCTTTGAGAGGCATAGCAAAAGCAGTTAAGTGAGCGTTAAAGCCAGGGAAAGGAGAGGGGAACTGGGTCGCCTCCATTTAATTGGAAAAGTCCTTAGATGGAGAGATGGCTTATTTCTAAATGAAGCCAAGTACATGTGTTCTTGTTGGTTCTCTAGGGCCTCAAAGAGCAGGTTGTGTATGATGCCATAGTTCCTTTCTCTGCCTGCTCCAACCTCAGTGTGCAGGAGTCACAGGAGCAATGGGCTAGAGGGAAAATCCTGGATCAAGGCTCTGTTTCTGCTTTATGCTGTGTGACATTGGGAAAATCTTATAACCTCTCTGAGTTTCTTTCTCTTCATCGGTAAAAGGAGAATGACAGTATTTCCCCTTCCTGCCTAATAGGAACCCTTTAGATTTTAGAATCTCAAAACTGAGATATATGCAACCCCTTTTGAAGAAGTAGAAACCTTTACCCATGTAAACTATGATGAATATAATTCAGCATATATATTTTGAAACAAACATTAAGTAGAGGTAAGAGATAGTACACAATTTAGATTTAAGTGTGGGCATTCATAAAGAGAGACATCTAGTAAAAGAATACTAATATACATTCAAGATACGGATCTCCAGAGAGAGACAGTACAAATTCAGCATATATTTAATCTCCTGCAGACCCTGCTTGGCTTGTAAAGGAAGAAGATCCTCAACTTGGCAAGTAGGCATGAGTTCATCATCCTAGATCTGCCACTACCAACCCCTGCAGGTTAAACAAGTCACTTTCTTTCTCTGGAACTAGCTTCCCCATTTGTCAAATGAGGAAGGATTGTGCCACGTGGTTTCCATCATCATGATTTTGATGTAATCCTCAGTAGCAACTCTGAGAGACACTCAGAGCAAGAATGATTAGGCCCATGAAGAAAAAAGGATCCAGAAAGGATAGAAATCTACCTACAATGGCTTAGCTCATGTTTTTGTTTAGTTTAGTTTTCTTCTCTTCTTTTCTTTTCTGTCTTTTGTTGTTGTTGTTGTTTGTTTGCTTTTTGTTGTTGTTTTGTGGCCATGTCAGGGATTGAACCCAGGGTTAAGCAAGTGCTCTACCATTGAGTTACACCTCCAGCCCGCTAATTCATGTTTTCATCTGCTTCTTTCTGTCAAGCTGGTAGCCGGGATAAAATGAAGGTCACATTTCCTTATTGTTACTAGAAAAAATAATTTGGAATATGTTTTTCCCATCCCTTTTTCCTAAAGGATTCCTTTCTCAGTGTCTTCTTGCCTTGTAACTACTTGGATTGCTTCTTTATTGTTTGGCTATGTTGGTTAGATATAAAGAGATTAAAAAAAAAATTTAACGTCACAGGAACCCCACATAAGCCTGTGTTCCTCACTACATCATGAGATCTTTGAAACCAGGGATATCTTTTTGTTGTTCTTGTTGTTAGGTGCCATCCGGTCAGTGTCCAACTCATAGCAACCCTATGTACAAGGGGTGAAACACTACTGTCAGTGCTTCTCTGCTGTTCATAAGGTTTTCAGTGGCAGACTGATTTTTGGGAGCGGGTTGCTGGTCCATCTCCCAAGCCTACCGCATCTGGTGTTCCCAGGTGATCTCCCATCCAAGGACTAACCAGGCCCAACCCTGCTTAGTTTCTGAGATCTGACCAGATCGGATGCCACAGTGCTATGGCTGCAGGCAGGGATATCTTAGGCATCTCCATATTCCCAGAATCTGTCATAATATTTGGTGCAAAATTGGTGATTAATGATCCTGATTATTAAAGGGAGGAAGTGAGCAGACAGAGGTCCAGAGAGAATGGCAGGTATCTGACTTCTAGTCATTTCTTGGCTTCAGACAACTAGTAAGACTCTTAGGAAGTACTTAGAAGTTACAAGGTACAGGTTAGAAGGAGGAAGCCTGGTCCAATCAGATGTAGGTTCAACTTCTTGCTCTGATGCTAAACTCAGTAATCCGAATCTCAGCTTCCTCATATGCCAAGTGGAGATAATAATGTCTCCTTCATTGTCCTAGACACACACACACACACACACACACACACACACACACACACACACATATACATATATGTATTGTTATTGTTGTTAGGTGCCATCCAGTTGGTGTCCAACTCATAGTGACCCTACATACAACATTGTCAGTGCTTCTCTGATGTTCACAGAGTTTTCAATGGCGGATTGATTTTTGGGAGTGGGTTGCCAGGTCCTTCTCCCAAGCCTACATCACGTGGTGTTCCCAGGCAGTCTCCCATCCAAGTGCTAACCAGGTCCAACCCTGCTTAGCTTCTGAGATCTGACCAGATCGATGCCACAGTGATATGGCTGCAGCATATATATATACACACACATACACACACATACACGTGCACACATGTACATGTACGTGTATATATGTATATATATGTTGTTGTTGTTGTTGTTGTTGTTGTTAGGTGTTGTGGAGTCGGTATCTGACTCATAGCAACCCTCATAGGATTTTCAATGGCTGACTGTTTTGGGATTGCCTTGAGAGTGGATTGCCAGGTCCTTCTCCCATTTTTGTGGTGCTGGGAATTGAACTTAGGACCTCAGAGACTGTAGTGCAGCGCTCTACCAACTGAGCTAATTCTCAGCCCCATGTGTACATGTATATACACACATGTATATACATAGTGTATAAAACTAGTATATGGTAGAGATTCATTTAAGATAAGTTTCTACTTCAGGAAAGAAGGCATTACAAGATGTTTTGGAGGGGACCATGAGCAACAGAGGAGATCTTAGGAAATTTTTGTTCCTGGGCAATTTCAGGGTTTTTTGTTTATTTGTTTCTGTTGCTTTGTTTTGTAATACCAGGGGATTGAACCCAGGGCCTCATGCAGGCTAGGTGAATGTCTTACCCCTGAGCTGCACCTCTACTCCTTTTTTAATTCTTAATTTTGAGACAAGCTGCCTCTGGCCTCAAACTCTCAATCCTCCTGCCTCAGCCTCCTGAGTTGCTAGGGTTACAGGTGTGCGCCACAATGCCCAGCTTCTTGGGCATGTTTAAACTAAGGCCAACGAAAAGTACATTTGTTTCTCATTGCTGTGTGTACCCGGTAGAATGTACACATGGGCCTGTGTGAACACACTTGAGTATGCAGTCACTCTTCAGGTTCTTGTCTATAAATACCTGGGGGAATGTTAAAGAGCCTCTAGGATACATGGTATTTTTCCTCCGGTGGGCATACTTAAAGCACTTCAGACATTGCCACCTAGCAGACAACAAGCACAATTTCTTGGAAATTCATTAGAGAAGTTCAGTGTTCTAGGAGTTTGAAATTTGGTCCTTCCTAAAACCCAGTGTATTTTGGTTTGCTATTATTTGCATTCAGACAACACATTCGATACATACTATGTCGGGTCATGAATATAGCTTGTTTTCTTCCTGATACCTAAAAGGCGGCCAAAACCAAAACCAAAACCAAAAAAATCTCTTTGATGTCTTTACCTGGTAGATGGTCAGAGAATACATCTTACTGTAATACCATTTTTTAAAAAGACAGCCCACCTTCAATAACTATGAAGAGCCAGAAAAGTAAAACAACTTTAAAATATGTACATTGAATCCTAGATATTTGGTGTTGTCCTGTGCTTCTGAATTACATATCCTATAAGAGTAATTTCATTACCCAAGAGGCAAATTTTACCCATCATTCCAGGTCTAGCTTAAATGACACTACCTTTATAAAGCCTGTCCCTTCCCTCAATTCCAGAAGGGTCCATGAGCTGTCGCTTAGGTCCAGGTTTGTGGCATCTCAGTGACATCAATTTGTTCATTACATGTATAAAATAAACAATTAAGAATTTAGTGTCTAAGCTGGACATCAACTTGTTCATTACATGTATAAAATAAACAAGAATTTAGTGTCTAAGCCAGACATGGTGGTTTATGCCTGTAATCCCAGCAACTTGGGAGGCTGAGGCAGAAGGATCACAAGTTCAAGGCCACAGATAGCCTGAGTAACTTAGCAAGACTCTGTCTCAAGATAAAAAATAAAAAGGGAATGAGGGTGTGGCTCAGTGGTAGAGCACTTGCAAGGCTTGGGTTCAACCTCCCAATACCACACATACAAAAAAAGAATTTAGTGTTTAAATTTGTTTTTAACAGAAATGGTATTGTTTTGCTTTATTTTCATCCTTCAGAACTGCTAATAGTAGGCAACGTAATGAAGTCAGGAAAACAGTCAAGAGAAAAGTAACTTAGGGTCTTTTTAGCACAAGAATTTGGGTTTAATTCCAAGATCAATAGAAGCCATTGGAAGGTTTTAAGGCAAACAATGATATTCTCTGGCTTATGCTTAAAAATATCTCTCTGATTGCTGGTGGAAAAAATAAAAGATTATGCCTATTTGATTTTTATTTTACCTGTTTGGTCTAGCAATTATTATTTCCATTCCTAACTTAGCACAGGCTGGAGGTTAGCTCAGTTGATAGAGTTGATGGAGTCCTGCTCCATACTCTCTGAGGACCTGGGCTTGAGCTCCAGCACTGCAAAAATGGGAGAAGGATGTGGCAGTCCACTCCTGAAACAATCCCAAAACAATCAGCCATTGAAAACCCTGTGACACTCCCTATCACCTAACAGCAACAACTTATCATAGCCTCCTATGAATTTTAATGTGATGTCATTTTACTTATGTTATTGTTCTTTGGTGCCATGAGGTCAGGTCTGACTCATAGTGACCCTACATACAACAGAACAAAACACTCCCTGACACTGTGCCATGCCCAGCACTATGTCAGTGCTTCTCTACTATTCATAGGGTTTTCAATGACTGAGTGTTTTAGGATTGTTTTCAGGAATGGCCTTCCAGGTCCTTCTTCCATTTTTTGTGGTGCTGGGGATCGAACCCCAGGCCTCAGAGAGTACAGAGCAGAATTCTACCAACAGAGCTAAACCCTAGTCCATTTTACTGATAGTGTAAGAATTTCATAGTGTGATATTTTCATACATTTTACTTCTGCATGTATTATAAACCACACTTTCACATAATTTTATTTCAGAAAATCCACATTTATGTGATGATATTCATGTATGTGGTTTCCTTCAGCCCAGAGGACCTCTTTTAACATTTCTTGTAGTACAAGTATGCTGGTAATGGATAATCTTAGCACTAGTTAAAAATAAAAGGCTTTATTTTGCCTTTTTTGAAGTAGATTTCCACTGGACATGGAGTTCTCAATTGGCGTTTTTCTTTTATCTTTTCAGCATGCTAATGAACTCATTCCATTGTCTTCTGGCTTTCATTGTTTCTGATGAAAAATCAGCAGTACATTAATTTTTATTCTTCTGTATGTATGTCTATTTTAAAGGTTTTTATATTTGTTTTTCAATTTCAGCAATGTGACTACGATGTGCCCATGTGTGCTTTTTGCTTGTAGGTTTACTTTTTGAGATTTGCTGAGTTTTTAAGATCTGTGGATTAATATGTTTCATTAAATATGAAGAGAAAATTGTCATTAGGTATTCAAATACTTCCTATGACCCAATTTTTCTTTTCTTTCCTTATGGAACTAAAGCCACACCTATAGAGTTTTTTTTTTATTGTCCCTCGATTCCCTGGGGTCTATCCATTATTTTAGTCTTTTTTACTTTCTGTGCTTCAAGTTCTTTGATCTCTTCTTCTGCAATATCCAACCTCTCCTTAAGTCCATTCTGTAAAACTGGTGTGTTGCTATGACAAACAAACTACTCAAAGAAAACTTATTGGGGAGGATTTATTGGGGACTTATGTTTAGAAGATTTTAATCTATAGAAGCAGAAGCCATGAAGGTCTTTGCTTTAAGTTCTTAATTTTTTTTCTTTTCTTTTGGACAGAGTCTTGCTATGCAGCCCAGACTGGCCTCAAACTTGAATCCTCTTGCCTCAGCTTCCCAAGTTGTAGGATTACAGGCATTCACCACCACATTTGGCTTGTCATGGTTTAAAGTTATTGTAGACTAATGACAATATCTGTATTATCTCTGGGTCTGTTTCTTTTGACTGTCTTTTTTTGGTTATGAATTATGTTTTTTCTGTGCATAGCCCTGACTTTTTAAAATTTTATACCCGACAGTGTGGGTTTAACATTGTTGTGAGATTTATTTCTTTTCGTCTGAAGAATGTTGCATTTTGTTCTGTCAGATGGATAATTTACCCACAAATAGATTGATCCTTTTGAATCTTGTTCTTAAAGTTTTTGAGGGAGAATATAGAATAACTCTTATTCTAGAGCTAGAATTCTAGAGCTATACTTCTAAGATCTTGCCTTTTTCAGATTGGAATTAAATGTGTGGCATGCACAATGAAATAGCTCTATTCTGTGCACTCAGATCTTCAGTGTCTCTCAGGCATATGCAATTTCTGGAATCTCTTCTCAGCTTACAATTTCCCAGTGATTCATCTCTACCATGGCTCACAGTCTTGCCCTATGCATGCATGATTTAATATTCAGCTAAAGATTCAAGGAGACTGTATATGTGTGTGTTGCTATGGATGGATACGCTAGATGGGTGCTCCGTCACTGAGCTACACTCCCAGCTCAAGTAGATTTTTAATACATAAATACTATATCTCTTTTATTAGCTGTATAGTCATTGTACAAAATAAGTTTCATCATGAGATTTTCATTCACATATATCATGTACGTTGTTCATATTCAGCTGCCATTACCCTGTCTTTTCTCCCCTCCCCCATCCTGCTGGTCCCTTTCCTCTTCCCAAATAGTCCCCCTTCTACTTTCTAGCCTTCACACAGGAGGGGAAGCATGTGATATTTCTCTTTCTGAGTCTGGTTTATTTTGCTTAACACAGTCATCTTCAGTTCCATCCATTTCTCTGCAAATGACATACTTTTGCTCTCCCTTGTGGTTGAATGAAACCCCAGTGTGTATATATACCACGTTTTCTGTACCCATTCATCTGTTGATGGGTATCTAGGCTGATTCTGTAACTTCGCTGTTGTAAATAGTGCTACAGTACACATGGGTGTGCACGTGTGTATGTTGCAAGCTGACTGAGATTCATTCAGGTATTATATACCCAGGAGTGTTATAGCTTCATGATATTGTAGTTCTATCTTTAGTTTTTCTAAGGATTTCCATACGAGCTGACCTAACTTACATTCTCACCCAAGTATATGAGCCTCTCTTTCTCCAACATCTCTGCCAGCATTTGCTGTTCTTTGTTTTCCTGATGATAGCCATTCTCACTGGGGTGAGATGGAATCTCAAAAGTACTTTTTATTTGCATTTCCTTGATCGCCATGGATGTTGAGTATTTTTCCATATATTTATTGCCCATTTGTATGTCTTCTTTTGAGAACTGTCTGTTCAATTCATTTGCCCATTTATTGATTGGATTATTTGAGGTCTGGGGGAGTAATTTTTCAAGTTTTTTCTTTATATATTCTTGGTATTAATTCCCTGTCAGAAGAATAGCTAGCAGAGATTTTCTCCCATTATGTAGGCTGTCTCTTTACTCTGTTAATTATTTCCTTTGGTTTGCAGAAGCTTTTTAATTTGATGCAATCCCATTTGTCAATTCTTGCTATTATTTCCTGGGCTATTGGAGTCCTATTCAGATAGTCTCAAGGAGACTTTTGTGCATATTATTTCTGGAGCGCGCCCCTCTCTCTCTCTCTCTTTCTCTCTCTCTCTCTCTCTCTCTCTCTCTCTCTCTCTCTCTCTCTCTCTCTCTCTCTCTCCCTCTCTCTCTGGATAGCTCTTTTCTCTCCAGTATCCATTCCCCAAATTCCAGCCATTCATTTTTTATCAACCCTAAATTCCCATCTTGATCTAATCACTAGATGAGATCATGTCCTCTGCTTGTCTCCCCACCCCTCCAATCTTTCTGCACCATGGTCCAGAAGGTCTTCCAGAAAGAAACATCCAGTAATAATAGAATATGGGGCTGATATTATGTATTTTCCTTTCCTCATGGATCACATTCCCTGACTATGGTATAAATTGTGAAAACATCTGTATCAGTTTTATATTTGTTTATAGCTCAAGACTAGTCTGGTGCTCATTACTTTATCATGACTGACTGTGGAAGTCTGTAGTATAACCAAATAATTTATTTTCAGCAATTTTTCCTTTCTGTCTTAGATGTCCATAGTTTTATCTTTGAGAAATGAGATCTGTCTGTCTCTCTCTCTCTTTCTCTCTCTCTGTCTTTCTCTCTCTCCTCCCATACACACGCACACACACACACACACACACACACACACACACACACACACACATAATTACTAAGGTAAGGTGTATAATACAAAGTGTTATTTTAAAATTCCAACTTAATGATTTTCTTGTAAGCATGGTTGTGCACTTTTGTAAATCTATGTGAGAGAGGAAGAGTGAGAGCAAATGAGTATGACAAGGATAAAAAGAGAGATCAAGCAAATATAAAAGTAGGGAAAATACACTGGAAGGGCCCAAACCTTTATTTCTTAAATTAATATTCAGTATGAAAGTCATTGAGAGCTGGGCATGGTGGCACATGCTTGTAATCCTAGCAGTTAGGAAGCTAAGGCAAAAGGAGCACAGATTTGAGGCGAGTCTAAACTGCACAATGAGACCCTGTCTCAGAAAAAAAAAAACTACCAAAAAAGTAGTTCTGAGTGCTTCATATTTTTTAGTATTAGTGATGCTTTTCAGTTAGTATACAACTTACAGAATTTCATTATGACATTTCTATACAACATATCATTGTATGTTGTTGTTGTTGTTAGGTGCCGTCGAGTCGGTATCCGACTCATAGCGACCCTCTGTACAACAGGGGAAACACTATTGTCAGTGCTTCTCTGCTGTTCATAGGATTTTCAATGGCAGATTGATTTTTGGGAGGGGATTTCCAGGTCCTTCTCCCAAGCCTACAGCTTCTGGTGTTCCCAGGTGGTCTCCCATCCAGGTACTAACCAGGCCTGACCCTGCTTAGCTTCCGAGATCTGATGGGATCAGATGCCACAGGGCTACCACTGCAGGCCGTATCATTGTATATTGCTCATGTTTACCCTCCCACTAACCTCTCATGGCCCCCCTTCACATCTTTTTAATCACGTTTTTTTTTTTTTTTTTTTTTTTTTTCCAGTACTAAGGATTGAACCCAGGGGCTCATGCATAGTATAGGCAAATGCCCTAGCAGTGAGTAACACTCCTCACCCTTTATGTTTATTTTGAGACAGGGTCTCATTAAGTTTTGTAGGCTGCCTTTGGCCTCCAATCTGTGATCCTCCTGCTTCAGCCTCCCAAGTCACTGGGACTACAGGTGTGAGCCATGGCACCCAGCTGTTTTTTGTTTTCTAAGACAAGGTCTTGCTGTGTAGCCCCAGCTGGCCCAGCTGGCCTTCAAGTTGTCATCCTGCTGCCTCATCCTCCCAAGCACTGGGATTATAGTCACGTACCACCACACCTGGCTGCTTCATGCATTTTAACTGATTTAATCTTCACATCAACCCTTTGTGGTTGGTGCCTGCTTTTATAGTTTTTCAGATTATAAAACTGAGATGTAGGATGATGGCATAGCTTGCCCAAAGTTAATAGCTAATAGGTGGGAGTTGGGATTTGATCCCAGGATATCTGAATCCAAAAATCTGTGTTTGATGTCTATATTGCCTTCACGTTAGAGAATGATCTCAATACTGTCCTCTGTATCACTCCTCTGTGACAATGAAAATAAAATTCCATGGTAGATTTTGGAGAGCCATAAAAACCTCACTGGGATTTGGTGCTGGTGAGAGATGCTTGACAATTGAAGGGACAGGCATTCTATTGGGACACAGGTTTTTCACATTGGACTCTGAGCACCTTCTATTTCATTCACTTCAGGCACCAATACTCTGTTTTGATGGTCACGTGACCTTTAAGTATGAGCAAAAATCGAGTCACTCAGGGAAGTTTTCAGTGCCTCACTTCTTAATCTGAACTTGGGAAGCCAGATAATGACTGTAATGACCTATCTTTTTTGGAGAAAGAAGTTGTCTGGGAAAAAAAAGTCACTTCCCTAAATAATTCACATGAAGAGACTTTGAGCCTCCTTCTGCTTCTGCCTTTGGGGTGGTGAGACTGGACGGGTGAATCAGGATTCAGCCCAGACACGCCGGGTCTCTACATGATTTTTGTTTCCACTTCTTTCCGTGAAAGTTGAGGTCTCTCTGTGATCTTTGAGACCAAGAAACATGGAGCGAGCAGATTGCTGGGTATTATTAGGGCAAGATCATTTCTCTTTGGTCACCACCCAGTTGTTTCCTGAGTCATGAACTACTCAATTCAGTGGCTGTCGAACTAAACTGTCTTTAAAATCCAGAGCAGAAGGTCTGTGTGTGTGTCAAAACCGAGCCCCTGAGTCACCCAGCACAGAGCAGGAAGACAGCAGTGAACAGAGTCAGAAGTGGTGCCAGGAAACACCCTGTGCAGCAAGTGTGGACCTTTAGATGCCCAGTCCCCAGAAACTATGCCAGGTCATAAAATCTCACATCTTTGGTTCCCTCTTCTATCTTTAAGTTTCTTGATGAATGAATCATCTCCCTAAGTACTTTTTTACATCGCTTGAGCCATGTATTAAGGATATCGCATTTTATTTGTCATATCTAAGGAAACTGCATTAGCCGTTTGTGATACAAAATAGGCAGCTTGTATTTGGAAATTGTATTTACTGGAAAGACTTGGATTTCCTGAGATCCACGTGGGCCCATTTTAGAGCAATAAAAGTAGGGCCTTTTCTCTCCTCTTATGGACCACAATTCTGCAATTATTGTATATAATGGGTATTTTTCTTTTCTTTTTGGAAGGCGTTTCCTGCTGAAGAAAGAATCTAAAGAGATGATAATTTCCACGGAATTTTCCTCTAAGACTAATAACATCAAGATAGATTTTATTTATTTATGTTCATTATTTTTTTTCCACGTGAAAAATATGTTAGGATTTCATTTTCCTGGTGCTGGTTGAAGAAGAATCTGAAACACTGATGCTGTTTTGTTGTTGTTGTTTGGTTGGTTGGTTGGTTTGGTTTCACATAGAATTTCAGATTGTATTTGACAACTTATGTCTCTTATAAAGCCAAGAAATATTCTTTTCTAGTGTATATAGTAAAGATATCTTCCCACTGACATTTTACCAAGCAAAGAAATTGAGCTACCTTGCTGCATACATTTTTACCTTAATTTGGGGGAGCTATTATTTTGAGAGTCACCCATAATAATAATAGCCAACTCTAAAAATGTCCTGCTGATGGTTCAGTTGAGTGTTGGTTCTCATTATTCTTTTAGTTCTTTCAAAAACAAAATGGGGTATCCTTCCCTCTAGCAAACTTCTTGCAAAGTTCCATGTGATCAAATACTGACACTAAGAAACAGCATCATCAGTCTCTGAGGATTCTAGGACAAGAAGTCAAACAGAAACTTCATGATTTAGGGCTTGGAGGCCTTAGGAAAAAAATTCTGAGCTGCAATGGTATTGGCTCCAAGGTTAAAAATAGAGGCCCACAGTTTTATTGCCTTTGATTATGACATACTCCACACGAACATCAGTAAGGCTCAAATGTGCGTTGAATACTGCCAAAGGATAAATAAATTAAACTGAAGTGACTCAGAAGGCAGTAGGGAGCAAAAATGTGCAGAGGTAACAAAGGATTTGGTTTTCGATAACAACCCCACTTAGAACTCAAGGGGGAGAACCTCATTAGAAAATCAAAAGGATCTTAGTACCAAGATAACTTTCATTTATAAGCATTCTCAACAGATGGAAAAGAATGTATGTATGATGATTTAAGAGAATTGGTATCTATGTTTTGGAAGCTCCTGGACACTGATCAGACATTCAAGCCAATGCATTTTTTCTTTTAAACCAACAGAACAGCTGGATTACATATATTAAGAATATCCATTTTAAAAGACTAATTTATTGATGTAAGGACCTTGAGACCTTCTTTCCTCAGTTCCACGTTAACAACTTGCTTCTTGGAAAGTTTACTGCAAAGGCAATGAGCTAACCACTGAGGTTCATCTTTGTGGAATATTTCTGTTCAACAATTTGCTTTTATTTGGCTTTTTAACCTTGCTGCAGTTTCCTATTGCAGGACATGGTGCAGTTGTCCATTGACTTTCATGGAGGTATCGATGGAAGATTTTGAAGTCCACTGGTTAAAAAGGAAAAGTACATTTGTGTTTGATCAGGATGAAGGCAGTTAGAAATAATGCATTGCAAACAGAATGAGAGGGCTTTATTCTTGGCTTTGAAGTCAGCAAACCTGGGTCCTGGCCCTTGCTTCATGGAGAGCAAGCCTCTCAATGTCTCTATGCTTCATTTGCTTTCTTTTAAAATATCAACAGCTATGGAGCACTTACTATGTATCAGCCTCTATGCTCAACCTTTTATTTATTTAAACCTCACAACAGCTCCATGGAGTAAACATTATTATTCCCATTTTATAGATAAAGAAACCAAGGTTTAGAAAGGGTATGACACTCACTCAACATTATATTGCTAGAAAAGTATTGAGATTCAAATTTTCATCAGTCTCTTTTCAGAATCTGAGTTCTTCACTCTGCAGTGGGGCCATTGATGGCATCATTGTTGACACTGTGAGGATCAAAAGAGAAAATGTTTGTAAAAGCACCTAAGTCATATATGCATGCAAGGCATTAAAATTGTAGGAATGATATCATTTAAGAGAAGGGAAAACCAAGAAACAGTTACAGGTCACAGTCATGGAAAAGCACATTCAAATCCCTGTAAACCAGAACTAAACCCTTTTAAATAAACCAACTTGGAATTGTGTGAATGTGTTATTTTTTGACACTGTCCCACGAAAATATTAGAAGTACAGTGGTCAAGAAGTTTTGTAGATTTATAGCTAAGAACAACCCAAAGAAACAAGGAAAAAACACCAACAAGAATTTTTAAAAGATTCATCTAAGTGCCAAAGACCCTTTCTCAGAAGTGTATAAAACCCAAGTGATTGGACCACTAAACCAACATATGCCTTCCTCTTCTAATGGTTCAGCAAGTTCCTCAACCAAAGCCAGCACTCCATGGACTTGTCCTCTGTAATCAAAACTTCTTGGACAGGTAGTTTGTTAAGTACAAGAGAGTATGGAGGTTCTTCCCATCGGCTGCCTCAAGGCCACAGAACTCTCCAGCCATCAAAAGATAGTGGTGGTTCCATTGTCCAACCACATGGAGTTTCTCTGGGTTCTCTGAGTTCCTTCCAACAAAGTTAATTCAAACAATTGACTCGCCTCAGCCAAGTTCCCATAATACTGGTGGAGTGGGTTAAACTGATCGTTTATTTTAGGGTTGCATAGACAAAGCATGTACACAGTAGCTAGATCAAGGGTAAAGGGTCTGTGTTTACCCAGAATGTCTCGATATGAAAATGCAAGCTCATATTCTTTTATCCGTATAGTGTACCCTTTGGGGAGCCTAGGTACTATAAACTTAGAATTTATGCTTATATCCCTTATAAAGAAATATTTGCCAAATTCTTACATTTAATGGTAACAATAATTCCCTATTTACAAGTGAGCCTATTCGATCTGACTGATACCTTTCTTTTTCCAGATTAGCAGTCTGTTGATAGAAAAACTGTATTTCAGAGGTATAAAACTTACATCATCCTTAGTGCATATTTAATAATTTGTTTTTATTGAAAAGAATGACCTCTGAAATGCACCAGAAAATCCACAGAATGGGCTCCGTACTTTTAGATATCTTAGCTGAACTCTGTCTGCTGAATTGTAAAGACTTCCCTCCCAAAACCCAAAGCTGCTTCGGGCTAAAGGTTTGTTGGCAAAAAAGGGCCAGTTATTTAGCTGATGTGCCAGTCCTTCCCCTTTTGCCCAAAAAGAGGAATGGGTTTGCAGCTAAACATTTTGAAGTGGTTTTATAAAGCTGCCTGGGCTCTATCTGTAGAGAGGGTACTGCAGAGATGGATTACCCTGGAGAAGGAAAGGCAGGATCAGAGAGCTAAACATACTGCACAACATTTGGGGAACAAGAAGTTTTCCTGTTTAGATCCTTATAGATCCTCATTGACTTCTTAGAACCCCTTCGCCCTGAAGTACTCAAGGATAGAATTTATTATGTTCAGTTCTGGTCCCATTTTCACTGTATCAGACAGAGTATTGAGAATTACTTTTATGGTGAATAGAAAAGGTATAAATGGGAGAGGTGATAAATAACATGATCGGATTTTTATAAAGAAAAGAACTGAAACTAATTGATAGAATCTATAATTTTTCAGAAGAGTGGTATTGTAGCCCAGCCTCCTTTCCCCTACATTTCACTATATTCTGTACTTTTGGAAGAAAAGAGAGCATGAATAAGGAATCATCACATGGGAAACGAAGAAATTAATTTCCTTAGTGTTTTTCTTTTTCTTTTTTTTTTCTTTTATTGTTTTTCTTTTTTTTTTTT